>PVKV010030998.1:0-21563 GCA_004027835.1 Alouatta palliata
GGGGGGAAAAAGGGGAGGGACAGCAGGGGATGGGGAGTTGGGGAGGGATAGCATGGGGAGAAATAACAGATACAGGTGATGGGGAGGAAGGCAGCAAATCACACTGCCATGTGTGTACCTATGTAACAATCTTGCATGTTCTTCACATGTACCCCCAAACCTAAAATGCAATAAAAAGTATATATATTAAAAAAAAAAACAATCGAACATGAAGGATGATGATTTTCAAGAGCTACTAGTGTTAGGGGGATATACTGTATCTTTTTTCTGCAAGTCTGAAGGCCTTGGATCTTGGTATTACTGGGTATTTATGTTCAAAAGTCATACACTCTATCCTAATATTTAGGTGTTTGGAGTCATTTTTTTCATATGCTAGGTTTCTGTTTAGAAATATGCCCTCTGTTTTGCTCAATTCTAGGCACATATCTTTTAAATCATGAAAGCTTCTGTATTTATTTTAAATTTTAGACATAGGGTAAAGGCTTATTTCCTATCTGTAAAATAACTTATATTAACTTATTTTTATAATAATACCTGATAAATAAATTAAAATATTTCTGTATAGAGATAGTCATATCTCAGTCAATTATCTCATTTGATAATTTATTTAGAAGTTTGAGTTCTTGCCTATGCCTACGTCCTGAATGGCTTTGCCTAGATTATCTTCTAGGGTTTTTATGGTGTTAGGTCTTATGTTTATGTCTTTAATCCATCTGGAGTTAATTTTAGTGTAAGGTGTCAGGAAGGGGTCCAGTTTCTGCTTTCTGCACATGGCTAGCCAGGAGTTCAAACCATCTAAGTGCCCTCAATGTGGCCTCTTCTCATTGAAAAACCTGTCAATTCTTCCCTCTTTGTGCAAGCTAATTTGGGATAACATATTCTTCCAGGTTGTACCTGCACACTTCATCTTGTGCTCCGTTCTTCCACGGAACCTTGTTCTAACCCTTGCCTCTCATGTCTCTCCATTTTGCTGGCTTATTTCCTTAGCCTAACAATGTGCACAGCCATCCTTACCCTCTTGCCCCTTCAATTTAAAAAAAAATAAACTCAGAAGAGAATTCTATGTTCTCCTCCTCATTTATTTTACCACCACTCATGAGGTCCCTCTTCTAAAATAGCTAATGACTTATGATGGCCAACTCTGATGAATCCATAACCTAATTAAACTCTGTGGCATCAGAAGTTCTCTCGTCTCATAGCTTGTGACTCCAGTATTCCTTTTTCTGTATCTTTTCATGAGTTCTTTATTGAATCTCCCCTAAATCTAGAGCTTTTCCAACTTTCTACATTTCTGTATTTGGGTACCTCTTTTTTCTGTTTCTTTTGTCAGTTTAGATTTTTCACAGTTTTACTTATCAACTTTATATGAGTAACTTTCAGATTCATTTCTCTGATATTAACTTTTTGAAAGACATATATCAGCACTTCCAACTGGTTTCTTGATATCATTCACTCACTCACTCATTCATTAATTTATATTCATCATGAACCTACTAAGAGATAGCTACTACTCTAAAACTATGAAAGCAGTAGTGAAGAAAACAAAGACCTGCAGAGCTTACACTCTAGTGAGAGAAGGGAACAAGCAAATAAAAAAGACATCCAGTGGCGGTAAGTGCTAAGGAGAAAAAGCAAATCAAATAAGAGGACAGAGAGTGATGGGAAATGTAGCCACAAATTTAGACCAATAATCGGTGAAGTCTCTATATACAATGACACTTAATCAGAAATCCAAAGGAAGTTAGAATGAAAACCACGTTCATGTTTGGTGGCTAAGTGTTCTTACAGAGGTAACAGCCTGAGGTCCTGGGGACAAATGTGATGGTAGTGAAGTGATTACAAAACATGCTCTCTCCTGCTCTCTCTTTCTCCCTTATCTCTCTCAATATAGAGGAACAATGCAGATGCCCTCGATATTGAGAGAGACTGAGAGAGAGGGAGTGGGGAGAAAGAGAGAAAGGCCTGGAGAAAGAGTTATAATGATACCTCTTTAACCTAACTATTCAGATATCTATATGAATGGTAAGATCACAAAGGTGTCATATTTATGTATTCATATACATGTGAATAGTGAGGTCAATATATATACAATATACATATAGTTCATACAATATACAGTATACATGTGTATACAAACAATATACACACAGTATTATGTTGTATACATATACACATTAGTCTGTGTATATTGTATATAGTACATATTATGTATATTGTATATAGTATATGTTATTGTATGCATATCATGTTATAATCTTACCACCTCTTACACACACACACACACACACACACACACACACACACACACACACACAGAGTACATATAGAAATATCAGGTCAAAGAGATTTTAGGGTCTCATATCACAAAGCACCTTGTGGGCTATAGTAAGGATCTTGACCTTGACTTTTTCTCCAAATTAAAGAAGAAGGTATAGGAGAGTTTTGAGCAGAGAAATAACAATAAATGACTTATACTTGCAAAGGAACACTTTGGCTGCTTTGTGAAGAAATGACCAAATGTTCCTAGGTGTGAAAGCGGTTAGACCTGTTAAGAGTGTGACATATCTGGACTGCAGGGAAGACTAAACTAAAAAAAAAAGAATGTGACACAAAATGTAATAATAGAAAAAAAGGCAAGAGCCTGTAAAGAAGTGGCAATGATGAAGGCTTTAAAAAGTGGTAAGATTCTGGATTTATTTTAGAGGAAGGCCTGAGAGAATTTCCTGAAAGACCTGACTTTGGTATGAAAGAGTAGACAAGGATGACTGGGCCATGGAAGCTGGTAGAATGGAGTTTCTGTTCAATATGAAGCAAAAGACTGGGTTGAACAGGTTTTGAAGGGTGGGGATATAAAGAGTATGGCTGTGAACATGCTAAATATGAAATGTCTATTAGGCATATGCGGGGAAATATTGATTATGTATTTGATATGTAAGTCTGGACTTCAAAGATGAAATGAAGCAAACTAAAACATGCGATTTGTTAACAAACATATATTTAAATAAAAGTTCCCAGACAGAATGAGCTCCGTAAGGAATAAGTATAGGTAAAGAAGAGAAGTTCAGATGTGAGGGCCAAGATCTGGGACACTCCAAAGTTTAAAGGTCAGGAAGATGGGAAGAGATTAGAAAGAGGGACTGAAATATAGAACAGTAAGTGCAAGTTTCAACAGAGAATGAACAAGTACTTTGAAAAAGACTGGGAAATTGACCATTGAGTTTATCAATATGAAAGTCACTATTTTTCTTGACAGGAAATAAAAAGGCTAGTGTAGTGGTGAACATGGGCTTCCTTGGGAGGTATTAAGAGAGAGCAGAATAAGAGGTGGAGATAGGAAGAAGAACAACTTTTTCAAGAAATTTTGTTGTACAAGGGAGGTGAGTAAACAGGGATAGCTTGGTGTTTGCTGGATGGAATGTGAGTCTAGAGGTGCCATTTTTTTAAGGATAAGGAGAAATAATACAGTATTTTCATTCTCATGGGACCAATTGATAAAGAGGGCAAAGCTGATGCAAGAGAGAGGGTAACCGTAGGTGTGATAGCCTTATGTCCTTGCTTACGTGGGAAGGCTGCGATGGAGGACTTTGGTTTTAAAGAGGCAACATTGATGCAACAATCATTCTAGCAGAACAAAAAGCTAAGTGAACACAGATGTAAGCGTATGATTAATTCAATGATGAAAACATGTGAAGTTCTCCTTCATTACTTTTGATTTCTCAGTGAAGTAAGTGGATTATCAACTGACAGTACCGCTTCTTGGAACACACAGGGAAAAGCCAAAGCTGTCATAGCATTTTGCATGTTTGATTTTCACAGTACTAAATATTCTTCACTTACAATTATTTGTATATTTTTATCCATTTTCCCACTTTAGCATTTTGCATAAGGTATTGAAAATAGCAGGCACTTGTTGAATTAAAAATCATGGAATTTAAGTGTAGGATCATGTCCTGATAATATAATACCTGGCAGTTGGGGAAAGTTAGTTTGTACCCTCTTTCAGTAGCTTTTTGGAGTCCTTTTCATACCACAGTTACCTGGGATTTGAGGTTGGGAAAATAAGTATCTTGGTGCTTACAAAAAGCCCTTATTAAACATGGGCAAAACATTTTTTTTTTTTTAAATCACTTTATTGGAGGAGTAGTATAACAGAAAAAATATAAAGATGGAGGTGATTTTAAGGACAAGAGAGCCAGAGACATCTGACTCCGGTCTACCCAATGGCCTGGGAGGAAGGCAGCCCCTGGCTTAGCTCTGCTTGTTTTCATTTCCAAGGGTATGTTTATCAAAAAGGTACTCCGCCAGGCCAGCGTCAGGGGCCCCCATCTTCACTAAGTTGTGCACGTGGTCACCTAGTTCTTTGATAGACTTCACCTGCTCATTCAGGTAATAGGTTTCCAGGAAGTCGCACAAATGCGGGTCACCTTTGTCTGAGGCCAGAGTGTGCAATTCCAGCAACGACTGGTTCACATCCTTTTCCAAGCGCAGAGCACACTCCATGGCGTGCAGCCCGCTTTCCCAGTCGTCCTGGTCTGGCTTCTTAATGTCCCGCAGGCAGATCCGGCCTCCTCGCTGGTTCTGCAGCCTCATCAGCTTCTCTGCGTGCTCAGTCTCCTCCCGGGACTGGTGAAGGAAATACCTGGCGAAGTTGTTCAAGGCCACATCATCCCGGGAGAAGTAATAGGCCATGGACAAGTACACGTAGGACGCATAGAGCTCGAGGTTGATCTGGCGGTTGATGGCAGCCTCTGAGTCAGGATGGAAATTCTGGCGCACCCGAGAGGGGTCAGCGGTGGGCCCGGTAGGGTCGCGGGAAGAGGCGGCTGCGGCCAGTGGGCGGCAGGGGGCGATCGGCCAGGGGTCCAAGGGCCGCCCCGGGATCCAACGTAGCTGGAGCGCGAAGCAGCGGCGCACGGAGCGCAGAGACGCCAGCGAAGGGCTGACATGCCTGGGGAGGAGTCTGAAACAGGACAGCATGGTACCGCCTTCTGGCCCGGCCCTCTCAAAGCGCGGTCAAGCGCTGGGGGCCTCGGGTCTGAATCAGAACGCGGGCCCAGGCAACGACGACTGCATCACAGGACCCTTCTCTTCCAGAGGCGCGGGATTCCACGCGGAGGGCGCCGGGGACCCGCGTGGGGCCTGGCGTAGAGGGAGACCAGCGCGGATGCCCCGTCACGATTCCGTGAGCATGCGCCCCCACCGTCGACGCGAGATTTCTGCTCTTTGGCGTTTGTCACTTATTTCACCTGCGTTTGAAAGGCTGCCAGGACAGTAGGCACTGGGACTTCCCAAAGAAGGGACCAAGCTGTACTCCCCCTTCTTCTCTGACCTTTTCATAAGGACCAAGGGCCGAGCGGGCAACGCAGTGAACAGAGTGAACCAAAAGTCATCAGCTTACCTGTGAGAGTAAAGGTCCATATCCAAAGCAGGTGTACATAAATTAACTGGTTATTTAATTTTTAAATATGGATACAATTGCCAGCATAGTGGGCAAATTTTTAAGACTGTTTCTTTTAAAACACATGTATAGTTTATTTATTTATTTATTTTATTTATTTATTTTTTTTTGAGACGGAGTTTCGCTCTTGTTGCCCAGGCTGGAGTGCAATGGCGCGATCTCGGCTCACCGCAACCGCCGCCTCCTGGGTTCAAGCAATTCTCCTGCCTCAGCCTCCCGAGTAGCTGGGACTACAGGCACGTGCCACCATGCCCAGCTAATTTTTTTGTATTTTTAATAGAGACGGGGTTTCACCATGTTGACCAGGATGGTCTCGATCTCTTGACCTTGTGATCCACCCGCCTCGGCCTCCCATGTGTTGGGATTACAGGCGTGAGCCACCGCGCCCGGCTATTTTTAAATATAAAATATATCTTCATTGTAAAGAAATGGGATACCATAGAAACCCTAGGAGGAATAAACTGCCTCTGAACTCAAAATATGTTACTTTCCCATCTTCTGTTAATGCAGAGATTATATCCTTTTAAAAATGGCTCTTTAAAATTGAACTTTAAATAGCATTTAATGTTAAGATAATATTTATATGATTGTTGTAGAGTACTGAAAAGTTAAGGATGAGCTCATAGAAGAAAATTCAAAACATTCCGAATTCGTCTTCTGCCTGGAGATTATCATTGTTAAAATGTTGATGGTAATGCTCAGAGATTTAAAACAAAAATGAAAAATGTGTATTATAGACACACAAAAGTGAACATAGATATATAAAAACACCTTTATGTAGAGAGATGTGATTGACCGACAATAAACTGCAGATGTGGATATTTCATGTAAATAGGGTCAACAGTACGTACTCCTTTTTACCTACTTTCTTTTACTCAGCATATATTTTAGGATCCATCCATATTGTAACTTGTTTCAGTAGTTCCTTTTATTGCTGAGTAGTATTCCTTTGTATGGATATTCCACAATTTGTTTATCCTTTCATCTGACAATGAACATTTTTGTTGTTATAGTTTTTGTCTATTAAAATGAAGCTGTTATAGACATTCCTGTACAAGTCTTTCTGTGGTCAGATGCTCTCATTTCTCTTCGTAAAATACCTTGTAGGAAAAGCTGGATCATTTGATAGGTATATGTTTAGTTTTTAAAGAAATTTCCAGACTGTTTTCCAAAGTGATTATGCCATTTTACATTCCCATCAGCAGAGTGTAAGAGTTCAAGTTTCGTAATATTTTTTGCTTACACTTGGTATTGTCAGTCGTTTAATTTTAATTAAAATTTAAAAATTTCTAATGAGTGTGTACTGGTGTTTCAATATGTTTTTAATTTGCGTCTCCATGGTGATTACTGATGCTCAGTATGTTCACACCTGCCTTCTGTCAACCACATATTCTTGGTGAAATGTATCTTCAAAGCTTTGTCCATGTATATATTGAGCTATTTATTTTTGTTATAGTTGTTTGATTCTTAATGGTTGTCATCTGGGTGTTGATATTAGTATTGCTTCTATTCAGGTCTTCTTTGTGTTATCTGTATGTTACTGTCTCTGTATTACTTTCCTTTATTTCCTTGGTCAGCTCAGATTGTCTTTCTAGGTTAGTTGCCTTACTTGTAAATTTAGGAAACCAATTACTTCCCATGAGTGGTTGAAATAACTAAATAAGAGAATGCATACAGAGCATTGATCACAGTGCTTGACACAGGATAAGCACTTGGGATAACCTTTAACAGTTTTTATTGGATAATTCCTGTTTAATTATTTGAAATTAATTATCTTAATTATTCAGTAAGCAAGTATTATTATTGTTGAATATGAAAAGACCTTTACAGCCTACAAAGGTTGTTTACAGATATTGTATTGTTACTATTATGTATGGGTAGTGAGGTGAAAATTTTTATATTCTATGGGAGTGTCAAATTTATAGTTTAGTAGTAAGCGCCTTGCTTTCATATAGCTTCTTAAAGGTACTAAATAAATAAAAGGGATGCTGAAGATCTAGTTGCACTTAAACTTTCCTACTAGAAGGTGATTGATATTAGCCAGGCAATTTCTCACTAGTTTTCACTTCTCCATACTCATCTTTACTTTTATTTTCCCCCCAATTTTTCTCTTCCTAAAATGTAGTTCCCTAAAGAGAGGTTATAAAAATGATTGTTTAGAGTAGTATTAAATGCTGACTGCTGCTACTAGCATTTTAGGAAAATTGATGCTGTTCACATAAATGTTTATTCCCTAATGAATAAAATGCATAGATTAAAAAAACAAATGTAATACATGAAATGTAATGTAAAATGCCATTAAACACAATACATACTTAAGTATCGTGTTAATTTGTCAAAAATATTTCTTCTTCCTATAACAAAATTTGTCATATGATTTGCTAGACTTTAAAAATGCAAGCATGTGATAGGTCTTATGTTTATCTTATGGGCGTTTTGATTTCTAGTATTTATAGTAAAATTAATGTTCTAAAAAAATACAAACCTAGATCATTCCCCACCACTCTTCACAGCTCATTTCTTTCTTTGTTTTAATGTCTTCTTCTCTTCCCCTAAAACACTCTAAGCTTTCATGCTTCTCTGAATTTCTGTTTCTTCACTTTCCTCTCGCACCTAGAACTCATCTTTCCAACCTCCTTTCATTATTTCATTAAGTATATTACCTTTTCTGTAAGATCTTATATAGCATCATTCAGAATTAGTCATTACTTTGTATTTGGCGTCTTAATACTTTGCTTATATCAAGAGCATATAGTATTGTTATAATTCCTTGTATATACATATGTAAATGTGTGTATATGTGTGTGTCCTTAAGACCAGAGCCTACTATTTATTCATTTTTAAATCCCCAGGCCCCAGTCTACAGCTTGACATATATTAAAAAATAAAGACTCATCAATGCTTTAAAAATGTCCAAATAAATTAGAATAGAAATTTTTATTTTGTACAGTGTACCAGTTTAGCCAAATACACTTTTATAAAGTATATCAAGAAATATCTTCACTTTAATTTAAATTATTTGAAGCTTTGCATAAAATCTCTGTACTTAGTGGTTTCATCTCCAAAGGAATAAAAATATTTACTCATTTCTCACTTATAGATATATGAGGCACTTATTGATGATATATGTGAAAATGCTTTACCAATGAGAAATTAACTACATGAATGTGGATTTTTTAATTAAGCCATGTTTTGGTTTATGTAATCTATAGATCACATTTTATTATATTAGTTACTTGAAAGCACTTGATATTAAACACTAAACATTTTTTAGAAATTACATACCTTGGAAAATGTTTGAAGAATATGCGACTCTTTTCCATTAATAGATGGGAGCACAGTCATGAACAATGAGGAAAAACAGTAGAATGTAACTTGACCCCTTTATATTTGCATTCGTAATGAAGACATTTTTCTCTTTTTCTCATTTTTTAAAAACTCTCTTTTATATAACAAAGTCAGTCATGTAAGCATCTCTTCATTTTCATTACTGACCTTGGTCCCTTCTAAAATTACTTTCTGTCAGAAGCCTGTAATGTGATGAAGCTAGGGTGGAGGTAAGTTCATTGATCACTATGGATTATGCACTTGCTGTTAATGGAGTTTTGAGGGTTTTGAATAGAAAACAGTAGAGGGTTTGTTTTCTATTTTTGGGGAAAACAAAGGCATATAATGTATGTATTGCTCTTTTATCACTAGGAAATCTCTCAGAATTCTGAAGAGAGTAGTTGGACTTAGCTATGGAGTACTTTTCTTTGCCTTATTCTGGGGTCCACTGAAAACTGGGAACCTTGTATGTAAGAACCATAAATGAGTCAGAACCAAACTCCCAAGTGTAGTACATATTGCCTTTAAAACCAAAAGAAGTCTAGCAAATTCTGCTTTATTCATTCATTTTCTTCATTTTCGGGATGGAAGTGCAAGGTGCGATATCTCTTTATCTTGCAAGAGATGTTGGCATTCCCTAAACCACTGGACTCTGAAAACGTCACCAATATCCCAGTCTTTGATTACCTTCCACCATCTTAGCTGACTATCCAGAGTACTTTTCACTTATCAGGTCTATTAACTTAGTGCCATCATTCCAATATGGTGGAATGTTCAAATGAGCCAACCGTCTTTAGATTTATAATGACAGAGAGCAGGCAAGTTAGTATATCTCTAGAGCAAGACTGTGAATATACACTGCTGCCTGTCCTAGATGGATGTAAGCTACCTCAGATGATCCTTCCTGATGAATACTGGAAATTACATATGGACCTGGATCAAAATTCACATACCACGAACTGGTGGCATAGTTGGTCTGTTTTAGTAAAGATGCCACACCCAGAATAACAGCTGTGATTGTGGATACTACTTGTTCAATCTACTATGCTTCACTAATATTCTTTTGTTTTTTTGCAGAGTCTAGATTGATGAATTAAATGGTGATAGAGTGGGAACCAATACCACCGCCTCATTTAAGTCTTTAGGAGTAAAACTAACCTCTGCTATTCCAAACAGGATGTGGAACTAATTAGTCTGAAGAACTTTGATAAATTGGAAGTTTCAGGGGCTTCTTCTTGAGTTTTCTGTAGAGGTGTTTACTACATATGTCAAGGAATCAATGTGAGGATCTTGGTACCTGCTAAGTATACTCATTCCAATTACGCATTTAGGAACAGAGATGATGGCAACTGGTAGGGCATGGTCATACTGTATCCATAGTGAGATAACCCTGGGGCAGAACTTCATTTGCCACATGTCTTCCCTCTACCGTTATTGTAATAGTTGGCTGTGGTGGTGCTTTTGGGTCTCTGGATATCAGCATCAGTTGGACTCTGTATCCAACAATCCTCAAAGAACTGGATACTTTTCTTTCTCCAGTGTATTATTACACAAGCGAATGTCCATAGATCCTTTTAGGGAAGGAAAGAGTTAATCAAACCTACATATACTTGCAATCCCAGCACTTTGGGAAGCTAAGGAGGGAGGATTGCTTGAGATCAGGAGTTCGAGATCAGCCTGGGCAACATAAGGAAACCCTGTATCTCCAAAAAATAAATAAATTACCTGGTCTTGGTGGTGTATGTCTGTGGTTCCAGCTACTTGAAAGGCTGAGGTGGGAGAATTGCCTGATCCCAAGAGTTCAAGGCTGTAATGAGCTGTGATTGCACCACTGCACTATAGCCTGGATGACAGTATGAGACCCTATCTCAAAAGCAGGTGAACAAAACAGCTATATCTACTTGCTGTAGAGTTGCAGGGTCATTCTACAGGAAGACATATTTTCAATTGATATTTCTGGGTATGAGAACTGGCTTATGTCAAAGTCCAGGTGCAATAGTTCATGCCTGTAATCCAAGCATTTTGTGAGGCTGAAGGCGGTGGATAGCTTGAGCTCAGGAGTTTGAGACTAACCTGGGCGATATAGGAAGCCTGTCTCTATCAAAAAAAAATATATGTATGTATATCACATACATATATATATATATATATATATATATATATATAAAGGAACTGATTCGTGTCTGGAAACTAGACAACTGATGATAAATTTCAATTGAGGCAGCTCATATCATCCATTCTGGACCTCTTTTTATCATGTATCTCAAGCTGGCTGCTCATTTGTCTTGCCACTAGCAACACCATGGTCAATCAACATTACCATAGGTATTGGCAAGTCAATGCCCCTAGTTGTCATTGGATCTGGCTATTGTGGTAAGTTTACCTCTTTTTGATGGATAAATGCTGTTATCTGGCCTTGCTATTCTGAATCCTGTCATACTTATTGGTGCTAGGGAACCTAGTTCTATATAACAGCATCTTTAATCATCAGTCCTGGTGTATACAACTGATCTTCTGAATAATGTTGGTAACTCCCTCATTACCACATTCATTTTTGCCCTGTGTAAACTGTGTACTCTGGCCCTCTAAGGAATGTAGTCATCTGGTGGATTCTTGGATCTTATATAGTAAATCCATTCTAGCATGCTCATTTTCTGAAGTTGATCTCTCCCTCAATTCTGCACAGGCAGTTCTGCTATTTCTGTATCATTTAACATGTAGTATCAGTTTTTTTTGACGATTTCAAAGAGCCAATCCAGCAGTGTATTAATATTTTCTCTAGGGACTCTTGTCAGGGAATTAAATCTTTAGTCATGGGAAAAATGCCCCCATATCAACAAAACCTACTCTTTTTTTTTTTTTTTTGAGACAGAGTCTTGCTCTGTCACCCAGGCTGGAGTGCAGTGGCACAGTCTCAGCTCACTACAACCTCTGCCTCCCTGGTTAAGTTGATTCTCTTGCCTCAGTCTCTCAAGCAGCTGGGACTAAAGGTTAGTGCCACTACGCCTGGCTAATATTTTGTGTTTTTAGTAGAGAAGGGGTTTTGCCATGCAGGTCAGACTGGTCTTGCATCCCTGGCTTCAAGCAATCTGCCCACCTTGGCCTCCCCAAGTGCTGGGATTACATGCATAAACCATCATGACTGGCCAATTCCTGCTCTTGTACAATTTTATATTCCAGCTCCTCCCTACTCTGCCACAGTGTACACTTTCAAGATCCACTCCTAAGCATTCTGTCTCAGTTGATGCCAGTGTATATTAACCAGATTTGTAGCTCCCTCTAAGTATAAACCTTTCATTTCATAGCAGGGTCAGCATCAGTATTTCTCTGTTGGGCCATGCATAATGAGTGATGCCTAATTATTGATGTCAGGGTGTTCTGGGTTGAATAATATCCCCCCAAACTTCATGTCCATTCAGAACCTGTGAATATGACCTTATTTGAAAAAACAATCTTTGCAGATGTAATCAAGTTAAAATGAGATTACTGGTTTAGGGTGTATACTAATTTAATGACTGATGTCCTTATAAGAAGAAGGAAATTTAGACAGACACATAGACACAGAGGGGAGAAGGCCATGTGAAGTCAGGGGCAGAAATTAGAGCAATACATCTACAAGCCAAGGAACACCAAGGATTGCCAGTAACAATCAGAAGCCGGAATAGGCAAGGAAGAATTCTTCCTTTGTGTCTTTGGAAGGAGGATGGTCTTGCCATCCTGCCAATAGATACATTGATTTTGGATTTCTAGCATTCAGAATTGTAAGAGAATAAATGTCTGTTGATGTAAGCCCTCTAGTTTATGATGCTTTATTATGACAACCATAGGAAACTAATCCAAGGAGCCAGCAGGGGAGATGTGGATCAATTTTGAGGAAAAGCATTGTCCTACTGGGCACCAGACTCATTGACGCCTCTGCATAGTCTCTGGAAGAGGTGGAGATGGGTTTGCTTCTTCCTTCCAGCAAGAAGCAGTGGATCACTTCTGCAAGCGAATATGGTTCAATAATAAGCCAATAAGAAAATATGGCAGTTGAATGAACTTAAATTCATTTTACCCAGATGTCTCTATTCCAAGTTTCAGTCTTTCTCTATCAGAGCCATAATTTTGGTGAAGGCAATGAATTCAGCCTTCAGTGAAATTCTCCTACTTTTGCAATCAAGTCCTGATACGTTTTGGCTGTGTCCCCATCCAAATCTCACATTGAATTGTAACAATCTCCACATGTCAAGAGCAAGGCCAGATGGAGATAATGGAATCTCGACTCATGGGAGTGGTTTCCCCCATACTGTTCTCGTGGTAGTGAGTAAATCTCACAAGACTTTATGGTTTTACAAATGCGAGTTCCCCCTCGCACAAGCTCTCTTGCTTGCCACCATGTAAGATGTGGCTTTGCTCCTCCTTTGCCTTCTGCCACGATTTTTGAGCCTCCCCAGCCATGTGGAACTGTGAGTCATTAAACCTCTTTCTTTTATAAATTGCCCAGTCTTGGATATGTCTTTATTAGCAGTGTGAAAACAGACTAGTACAAGTCCTGTGTCTTTTCTTCTGCTCAGGCTGCTCTCAGACTCAAGGACAGGGATTTGCAAATTTCTTCAGTACACGGTCAGACAATAAATATTTTAGGCTTTGCAGGCCATACAGTCTCTGTTTAAACTCTGCCCTTGTAGTATGAATGCAGCCATAGTAAATGAATAAGCATGGTGTGTGCTAATAATAATAATAATGCATAATTTATTTAATCAATTGTATTGTGTAATTTGAGATTTACAACATGATGTGATGGGATACATATAAACAGTAATATGGTCACTATAGTGAAGATTAACATATTAAAAATGTCTGCGATCTCACACAGTACTATTGTGAGCAAAGCAACTAAAATCTACTTAAAAAAATCCCTAATGCGATATAGTTGTATTAAGTGCAGCCCTTATGTTGTATATCAGATCTCTAGACTTGTTCATCCTACACATCTGCTTTGCACCCCTGACGTACATCTCCCCGTTTTTCCCCTCATCCCCTGCCCCCTGGTAACCACTGTTTTATTTTCTATGTCTGCGTATTTTATCTTTTTTTCCCTTTGATTTCACATATAACTAAGATCATGCAATATTTTTCTTTCTGTGACTGATTTATTTCACTTAGCATTTATAAAAAAACAATAGGGGATCAGATTTGGCCTAAGGTCTGGAGTCTGCTGACTCCTGTTCCAGGACACGAGGGTCCCTTTAAATTCCACCATGGGGGTGTTTCTGATCTTCATAATATTAATCTGGTAAGTAACAGAGCCTGTCATTTTCTCTTTTAAGACATTAGTATCACCTAGTTAAAAGCAATCAATTACACATTTTCATGATAGCACTAAGTCAAGACAGATGCTGCCCAAGCCAGGGCATCTTTTTGTATCTGCCTGTTCCAATTACGTAGGCGAACATTCTAGTAAATTCAATGCCTCAGAATTCCAGAAGCTATCACACGCCATTCATCATCAGTATGGCGGAAGGAGAGATGGTATTTTATTATTTGCTTAGCATGTGATCCAGCTCCTGAATCTCATCTTAAATTTGCTTCTCAGGAACACTTTCAGTAAAAACTGTTTTAGGTTAAATTGGTAAGCAGACTTTGACAAAAAGACTCACTCACGAGTTACTTATTAAGGAAATACTGCCAGGGGAATCCAATAAGGAACTAGAGGAAGTAAGAAGGGGGGAAATAACAAAAGGTCACGATTTCAGCAAAATTCAGTGAATATAAAGATGACTTGGATGTGCAACCTGTGCTATTGCACAGGGACCTTCACTCAGAAAGGTGCTTGGTTTAATGTTCTGCTATGTCGTGAAATTCTTAAACTGTATCTTTGCATTTGTATGTGATTAGTTTGATGGAACAATGGAGCATGCAAATAAGCAGAGGAGAGAAGTGTAATTTATGTATTTGCCATTTCTTGCCTCCCCATTCATATGTAGCATTTACAGTGGCCCATAAACATGGAATTTTGGTGACCCAGCCATAGTGGGAGTTCAGCAAGACTCAAAGCAAGCACAAAAGTGGGTTGTCTATGACTGAGTACATCCAGATGCCAACAGCTCCTAGAAGCTGTGCTTTCCCTTCGATACAGCACTGATTGAGAATGCAGAAAAAAGTCAATGGCATTCTAAGACACACAAACAACCAAGGAAGCATCATATTTATTCTTACTAGTGTTACCTCCCTGTGTTAGTGATTGCTTGTGCTAAAAATGATGACACAGGAGGAAAGGGGAAAATAAAGGAACCCATAGTTCATTTTCTTTTTACTCCTTCCTTCTCAGTAAGCCAAAGTAAGTGTTGATAGAATATGAGCCTATCAATAAATGAAAGAAAAACACTTCTGTTACTTTTGTGTAGTGTATGCACTGTTTTGATAACAATGAAATACATGTGCATGTACAAGTTGCAAAATACAAATTCTGTAGAGATTTTACATATGAGTTAATTGCTTTTATATTGGTATTAAAACAGGCATTGCACAATCTAAAGACAAATGGTGCAATACAGGGTTATGATTTAAAATTTTAAGGTTTTTAAAAACCTAGACATAAAATAGCAAATAAAAACATCATTACAAGAGAGCTCATAGAAGAAAATATATATTTTAGAACCTCTGACAGCACTTTGTTCCTGCTTTTTGAAGAAGTAGCTACATGTCTTTATTTTGTACTGAATTCTGTGTGCAGGATATCAGTTGACCCCACAGGGAGAATAGGGAAGACAGAAAGTCAGGAGCTCAGAAATTGTCCTAAGATGGAGCAAGGGAGTTGGGCTTTCATACTCTTGCACCAGCCACTCATTGTGTCAGGACCATTCTGGGGGGATATAAACACCCATGTTCCGTGCTGGCTTTCATGTCCTGTCAAAGCAGCTCCAGTAGTCTGAGGGCTGATTTCCTGAGTTATAACTTCTCTTGTTAGAAGCAGCACGCAGAGAAGCGGGGGAATGGCACACAAATAGTAAAATGTTTACAAGAGGATCTTGGGCAGAATACCAACACCTGCTCACTTGTTGCCCAGCCTAAGGTCCTACTGTAATCAGCACAGGATCCAGTAGAACATAGATGGAGCATGTAAATTAGAATTCTAGAATGGCTTCATAAAAGGATTGTCTACAAATGTATATGAAGGGAGGTCAGAAAAGATAGTTGAGTGGCCTGGAGTTAGTCTCAAGGGGAGGTGTTATTAGAACCCAGGTGAGAGTGAGCTATTCACAGACAATCATACAGAGAGGAGTAGGGGCACCTGGTCAAGGAGCAGAGAGCACCTCAGGAAACCTTGGAGGAAAGAATTTAGGAGAATGAATACTCTGGCCTCTCTTTCTTCCCTTGGATCTCTTAGATTGAATCTAGCAGGAAGCCATGAGGTAGTGAATCCTTAGTTGCAGTGAATTCAGATCAGTCCCCGGGGAAGCAAAAATTAAATTATTCCCATACTTTAAACATTTTGGTGGTTCTACATTAAACTATAGCCTTTCAAAATATACTCTGTTGCTGCCTTGTGGCTATTCTTTTGATCCAGCGCCTGTTACTCTCCTCCAACCGCAATATGTCCCAGTCATTATGAGCTTTCTTTTAGACACCTGACATACCATTTATTCCTTTCCCACAGGCTTCTATATGCTGTTTTCACTACCTGGATCACTGTGCCATCCAGGACTAATTATAGAGGGAATGTGGGCAGAGGATTACAAAACTCTTTCCCCTTCTATATGAAATTATGACCACCGGTTAACTGTCTGACTCTGTTAAAATGTGGAATCTATTTCTAGACAATCTTGCTTA
This sequence comes from Alouatta palliata, assembly GCA_004027835.1. Classification (NCBI taxonomy): domain Eukaryota; kingdom Metazoa; phylum Chordata; class Mammalia; order Primates; family Atelidae; genus Alouatta; species Alouatta palliata. The sequence goes on from PVKV010030998.1 coordinate 16,601, forward strand.
TGGAAACATTACGCTTGGTTGGAAAAGTAATATTGGGCTTCCCTGAGTGTGGTAACTCTTGTTCTTAGGTATAGTCTTCGTGTGGTTATTGTAAACTATGGAGTTGTTATAAGACAGTAGCTCTTGTCAGCTATGAGGCTTTCCATCTAGGAAATCACCTGTATATATTTTATGTGGATCCTGTCTCTTGGCATTTGAGTTGTTACATAGGAGAGAAAATAGCTCCTGGAGAGCTGTGTGGATTGCTGTATGAAATACTGCAGGTGTCCACATTGATGAGGAACGCTTGGTGCTATGCTGCCAGTAAGCTGCAGTTCCTGTTTTGTGTCTTTCTTAGGGGCATGTGCTAGTGTTGTAAGTTTAAATGTTTAGTTGAACTCAAGAAAACCCTTGGGTAGTTGCTGAAGGGAACAAAAAAGTTAGAGTTATCCTCTGACAACTCCTGTGCTGCCCGCGCTTTTCCATAGTTGGGCCTCTGTGTCTGCTCATGCTTTCTCCTTCTGTAGCTCTGTCTGCTGGCTAATTTCCAGCATTCTCTTGATCATTTCTTAGATAGTTCTTAGATGCCTTCATTTCCCTATAGGGCATCTCAACTCCTTCTACTTACTCTGTCATAACACTGGATTATAATTATCTATTTACTTTTTTACTCCACTAAATTAAGAGATTTTGGTTGTTTGGAAATGTCCATTTTCTCCTGTGTATTTAGCATTTAGTATTGTCCTTGACACAAAGGATTCAATAATACTTTTAATGAACATAATTATGAACTAAACTTCTCTCAAGTCCTCAAACTTTCTTAGTTTCAAATTATGTTTTAGGAACAAAGTTGAGGAGTGTAATAGTTTATTTAATAATTTAGTTATAGTTTATTTAATGGCTTGTTTTTATATAGCTCTATTGCTAGTAGAGGCCAGTGACCATATATTTTGAGCCTTATATACTTAAAGATTAAATAAACAGTTATCTTCAACTCAGCTCAATTCAATTCAAAAAAATACGTCTTTAGAACCGAGTTCTAGAAGGGTAAGTATCAAATGATACTGTGAATGAATAACAGTAACTTGGATTGAATGGCCTCTGTGGACTCATGGTGAAGTGGTAGAGACACATTTCATCATAGAAAGTCATATGATAACATCACCAACCAAGTACAGGAGAAGGATTAGTGAATGCCTTGTAGAGAAGGTAGGATTTGACTATAGTCTTAAAAAAGGTTGGGGGTGATGACTGTATGCAGAAAAAATAGCTTCAGAAACTTAAAGGTGAAAGGGCAGACTTACATTTGGAACAGGAAAAGTGTAGACAAAACTTCTGTGGTACTTGGTCTAATATGGACAATATATACATTGTACTTTAGAAGATAATGGGTTTGAAACTGAGCCAGAGTTTTAAGTCTGCTTTCTAGCTCTAAAGAATTTAATAGTGTGTACGTCCTTGCTTGCTATAATATGTTGCAGATTGAAATCTTAGGAAATGATAAAGTTCATGGAACATACAGGTGCTGGCTTTAATGTATGCCAGGAGTAGCAATTTTAAGTGCTAGAACACTTGCAGGTATGCTACTTCCAGCAAAGACGTGGCTTACCATTCTTGCTCAAGCTACATAAAACGGTACTTTCAGTTCATGGATTGGACATAGGAAAACCAAGAGTGATTGATGACTATAAGTATATTTTTTGTAATGTTGTCTGTTTATTTCTTAATTCTTTAATATTGGCTAACAAGTAAATATCTTTAAAAGTGTTTTTATTTTTGTTAAAGGCCCCAAGACACTGCAGATTTTATGTCACTAAAATCTTTTTAATAATTGTAACTTAATTCTCCTACTTTGAACAATTTCTGTAACTTAAAACAGGATATAGTAATGTAGCATTTAAACATAAGCTCTAGGCTTTCTCCAGTGATTATAACGAAGAAAGGTCATAGCCACCAAGTGCCCGTGTATAGAAAATACTATACAAGGGTTACTAAGAACATTCTTTCATTGAACCTTCACAAATACACTGCACAGTAGGAATCACTTTACCCATTTTTACTCTTTATAAATTTCAGAGACTATGCACACGTTTATCTTTCATTTTATACAATTTCAGTGAGTGGAAAAATGTTTCTGATAATTCAGTTGTTAATCAAAATGGGAGAAGTATTTTAGATGTTGAACAACATGGCAGTGCTCTATTGCTGTGGGAAAACATGAAACGGCCAGTTTTATTCAGAATGTTTACAAGTATCAGTTCTATATTTAGAATAGTCAACCACTCAACTAGTCTGCTAACCCCATTTAGTGACTACCGTATCTTAGAATATTATATGAATCATATGGGAATCTAGAAGGAAAGAAAAGGCACTAATCCTGTTCTCAGGAATCTCATACAAAATCCTATAATTTAGCCATTCCATTCTGAGAAATTTACCATATTGTGAAAAAGGCAAAAGTGTATATTGAAGTGTATATTGATTTACTATCCTTTATTGGCAAAGGAAAGAGTGTATAATGATGTACATTAACTTCATTGCAGTGTGACATATAAAAATTAAAAACTAAATGTAAACTATCAATGGAACATTAAGAAATTACTGAAGAGTCATACCATGGATTATCACTCAGACCTTTAATAAAACAAAGTAGTCTCCTTTGTGTTAACGTGGGGAGATATTAATAAGATATTCTTAATAGGAAAAGCAACGTGTGCCTATATATGTGATTCTATATTTGCAGGGAAGGAAAAGGTGAATATGTAAGTATGTACACACACAGACACACACACACATGAGAGAGAGAGAGAGAAAGAGAAAAACAAATGAATAAAAACAGTAAAGTGTCAGAAAAGAATTGGCACCAAACTGTTTACCTTGGTAACCTCTGGCCATCACAATTGGACGGATTGGAGAAAGAAAATGTGAGTTTAATTTTTTTATCCATTAACGTTTTATACATTTTAAAATAGTGTGATTAAGAGCTGTTTTACTACTTTTTCGGTATTTAAATAAAATAAGACTTTTGAAGAGGCTAGATTATCATAGGTGGGAGAAATAAATCTCAACACAAGCTAATGACTTTGGGATATTCATCTGTCTGAGAGTAGTGGAATTTGTGGCACAGGGAGACACATGGGGATGATAAATAATATGTAGAGATCAAGAGGTAAACTGAGATGCCAGTGTAGGTAAGGAAATGTTAGTAGGGAATTAAATAGAATAAGTTGTTCAAAAAATTATGAACAAGTGTGCTTGCTGGAAGGGGAATGGGGATTTGCACTAACTAGAATCTAGGGCTGTTGTATTGTCACAGGTATTGCAGTGGTTTCTATGTTCAACCACATTTAAAAAATGTTATTCATATTTTATTAGCATTACTGTCAGTTATATTTTCTGTCAACCATATTATTAACTTGGGCTGCCTAGATATGAATTATAATATAGTAAAGAGTATACAGGTTTTACTTACATCTTGTTTTTCTCCTGAGGTAAAAGTTATACAAATTTCAGTTCAAAAACCTTCACAATAATTTCTTGTTGCCTTTGAGCATGAATAAATTTCTGTCCAAAAATCAGCAACGAATTTTAATAAGTTAGAGTTTTGTGCTTCATTTAATTATAAGCCCAAAGCTAAATTGTGAATATTTCTTGATGATATAGAAAAATGGTGTCACCACACTTCTCACTCACCAAATTAATGACATGCATTCATCCATGTCTACTGGAAAAACACTAAAATAAAGGAAACGTGGAGATACTTTAGGGCAGTGTATGCAGAACACTTTTGAGATTATCCCTTATCACCCAATGATTGTTTCCATAAATGTAGAAATTAGTCATTTTTACCCAACAAATTTTTTAAAATTTCATTTTCTCTTTTTCCCTCTGTATAAAGCGAGATTGTATTGCTTTGCATTATTAAGTACCCATAAGGTACATGACATTCACAGTTTAAGGTCCCTATCCATAGTACATTTGTAATCACATTTGTAATCCAGTCCAGAGAATAGACAGCTGGATCAAGCATGTTATAAGTATATTATAAAATATGGTATAAAAATGTTCTACTTCTCTTCCTTTGTCTAGCAGAAAAACTAGTTCTCAGGGAAAAAAACCAATTACAAAGATTGCCAGACTATCACTGTTGTGGAATTCAAAGTTATTCATGTTTTTTTTTCTTTTTTTTGGCTTTGGGATTCTCTGCACTATTTTCCTTGATCTCTGGATTCTATTTGAAACCTCCTAGACTTTTATCTTCTCAGGCTAACTATTTGCATTGTAAGGCTTTGTCTTAGTCTGTTTTGTTCTGCTACAGCAGAATATCACAGACTGGGTGATTTATAATAAGCAGAAGTGTACTGACTTACAGTTCTAGAGGCTGGGAAGTTCAATACTAGGGTGCCAGCAACTGGTGACAGAGACTTCTTCATCACAGCATGGCAGAAGGAATTATATGGCAGAAGGGAAAAGGGAGAAGGAGAGAAAATGTGAGCAAGAGTGGCGAAATCCACTCCCGTGATAACAGCATTCATTAGTCCATTCATGAGGGCAGAGTCCTCATGATCTAAACACTTCTTACTCGTCCCATCTCCCAATACTGTCACAATGGCAAGTAAATTTCAATCTGAGTTTTAAAGGTGGCAAACATTGAAAACATATTAAGGTTGCATTGTTTCTGGCGGTAAATCTATACGGGTCTGTAGCAATCTCAATTCTTGACTCTTCAGACACCTTACACTAAAATTAACTCCAGATGGATTAAAGACTTAAACATAAGACGTAACACCACAAAAACCCTAGAAGAAAATCTAGGCAAAACCATTCAGGACATAGGCGTAGGCAAGGACTTCATGACCAAAACAGCAAAAGCATTGGCAACAAAAGCCAAAATAGACAAATGGGACCTAATCAAACTCCACAGCTTCTGCACAGCAAAAGAAACAGTCATTAGAGTGAATCGGCAACCAACAGAATGGGAAAA
>PVKV010030999.1:0-21557 GCA_004027835.1 Alouatta palliata
AGCCACTCGGGGCAGGAGGGGGTCATTACCATCCTCGACAGCCTCCAGGAAGCATCTGCTTATGACTCAGGCTGTTTCTGTTTCTTCCCTCCCTCCTTTCCCACAACACACACACACACACACACACACACACACACACACACACACACCCACAATCACACCTTTCCTCCCACCTTAAAAAATAGAAAAAAAACATGAAATATTTTCACTTTAATTGTCACAGGAGAGCACAGCCTGCCGGTTTTTGTGCCTGTCTGACAATTAGCCGGCAGTCTTCTCCCAGCTCCTCACCAGCACATTGGGGAGTGCGGAGCTGGATTGTCGGTGAAGTAATTACAGCGAGGGCACTTCACTTGCTGCAGTACATGTGATTACCAACACCCCGACTTGAAGAGGGGTGTGTGTGGGTGATGTCCACCTTTGTTAGAACAGTCTCCCTGGCAGGATCTGTTCCTTTGATCTTGGAGTCCTCAGGGTGGGGGAGAACCCTGTGTGATGCAGCAGATCTGGGACCCAAGGGACCCTCCCTCCATCATCACCCAAGAGGCTGTCAGCTGAGAAGTGAGTCAAGGGAGCAACTGGAGGGGCAGAGGAAGTATCCTCCTCCCCACCTCGCACAAAACTCTGGGGCCAGGCCAGAAGGATTGTCGCTGGCTGCCTCCCACACACCCTTTCAGACTGCTGCTCTGCCTGAATTTTCTTTTCAGGGTCATTCTTCCTGTTCTTTGAAACATGAAGTCCAAAGTTCGTTTATTCATCAAACATTTATTGTGCACATGCTGTGTGCCATGCACTGATGGAGCTGGGAGGGACGGAGATGAGCAGGGCACCGTCCTGCCTTCCCAAGCTCACTGTCTAGTGGAGAGGAAATTGTGACAACTGGCAATCACCATATGGGTGACGAGGCTGGAATGGAGATGGGGGTGTTTCAGAAGCCACCAGGGAGGTACTTGTCAGCCTCAGGCCGTGGGGGTCACAGAGGAAGGCTCCCTAGCTGAGGTACCACAGGCTGGACCTTACAGAAATGGCAAGGACTAATGTGCGGACCACGGCCTTGAGCCCACATGGCATGGTGGCCAATGCCTGGCAGACGGCCTTGTCAGGAGCCTGCAGAAATGCCTGAAGCCTGTGGAGCCCAGTGCATCAGGCTCCGTAGGAAAAGACAACGGCAAAATCAAAATGAGTAAATCGTCCATTAAATACCTACAAAATGTGCTATTATGTCAACCAGTCAACTGCATCTCCACTCAACTCCTCCACACTTATGTATAAAATATGTTTAATGTGGCATGTGGGTAAATTGAATGGGTTTGATACAATTAGGGGCCAAGGCCTCCCCAGGAAAATTCTAAACCAGCCTCGTTGGGGTAGCACAGAGGAGGAGGGACATGGTACATAAAGGGGCAGCATATGCAAAGTCAACCAGCTGGGGAGCAGCACAGCAGTCTGGGTTCCTAGGCAGGAGAGGGCCTACGTGGCAGGTGTGTGTTTGCCTGGTGGGTGGAGGCTTGGGGTGGGGCTTGTACCCACAGGGGCCGTAGAAGCAGGAGAGGCAACTGCTGGCCACCCACATCATCTGAAAAGGGCCAGACAATGTCCCCATGACGGCCCCACCTGTAGCTTTGGACACAGCAAGCTTCCCTGCAGCCCCCAGATGTGGGCCTCGACACTAGGTTTCTGCCGCATCCCCGCTCCCCCTGCGCGCCCCTCCGTGGCCACCTCCAGGTGCCACTGAAGATAACCATGCATCCCACAATTCACGGAGGTTTGTTTTCCCTCCAACTCCAGATTGCCTATCTGGGGACGGCCGAGGCCCTCGGGTGTGGGCAGTTGCCGAGTTTAATGAGTTGAGCACATATGTACACCCAAACATCTGGAGTGGCCATGTGCTGCGCGGGCCCTCTGTGTGTGAGATGGTTGGAATGGCTCCAAGGGGCCCCCAGAGAAGCTTTGTCTGTGGTGCATCAAAAGCAGCCAGGAGAGGGGGTCCACTGTCACCCAGGAGGGCAGTTGTCTGGCTGTGGCCCTGGCTAGTCTGTGAGCACTTGGTATTCTTCCTTGCCTGGAGTGGGCTATAGGCACAGAGCAGGCATGTGTTAGGCAACAGCTGAAATCATTGGAAGACATACTGGGTCTTGTTGAGCCATCCTGTGGCCCAGCCTAGAACTATTAATAACTACTTGTGAACCCCAAAGAGGCAAAGTCTTGGGCCTGCCTTACTGTGAGCAGCAGAGGGTTGCTGTTTGTTCTGAGTGAGTCTGGAGATCCTACAAGATGTTCACCTAATCTCGTTCCTGTCCCGTGGCCCAGTGTCTTCTCTGCTTCTCTCTACATGGCATTTGGAACAAATCCTTGCACCCTGCTCTCAGCAGTCAGCTTCAGCTGCCCCCCAGTCCCCAAACTCACACCTGGACCAAGACAGCAGTGCCAGGTGGACAGAGAGGAGGGAGCAAGGACATGGATGGAAAAAGTGAAGGAAACTCTACCAAATTTGCCACAGAACCTGGTAACACCCTAACATCAGGTTGGCACTGTCCCTGGCTACCTGGGGTACAGTCTTCTCTGGAAGTCAGAAATCTCGAGTGTGATCCCAGGGACATCCTGCATGTCCTGCTTTCCCTCTGAACTCGTGGCTCCCTCTCTGCTGCTGCTGCCTCAGCCCCTGGGAGGAGGCTGCTGTGCTTCGCATACCAACAATGCTGTCTGCCAACTCTCGCCTCCGCCTCCATTCTCTGAATCCAGCACTGGATTTCTAGTCACCTTCCTTCCTTTGCCTCTTCCACTCTCTGCACTCTTTCTCATTAGCTCAGGCTCCTCTTCATTTAGTGCCAATGCCTTTGACTCTGACTTCACCATTTCCCTGAAGAGTCCCAATGTTATATTTCCTAAGCTCATTTTGAATCTCTAGTCTACAGGGTTACATTTCTTGGTTTTGGCCTCTTAATGGCCTTACAGAATGTCTCAGCTTTTCTTTCCTTTTACAAGAGATGATGTGATTACTAATAAGGAGACACTATTTTTGTAAAGTTAGTTTTATTTTATTTTACTCATTCAGAGGAGCATTTATGCAGCCAGGTGGATAACTCTCTTTCCAAAGTCGTCACTACTTATAACCACTAGAATGGAAGTGCCATGACGGCAGGGTCCCTAACGGTCTTGTTTCCTATTTAGCTCTAATCTATTGTAGTACCTGGCATACACAAGGCATGCAGTGAATCCTTGTCGAATCAGTGAATGAGTAGATCCTACCTACCATGTGTAATTGCTCCACCACGGGAAAAGGTATTCAAAGTTCCATCTTTGTTTTTGTTTGTTTTTGAGACGGAGTTTTACTCTTGTTGCCTAGGCTGGAGTGCAGTGGCACAACCTCAGCTCTCTACAACTCCACCTCCCAGGTTGAAGAGATTCTTTAGCCTCAGCCTCCCAAGTAGCTGGGATCACAGGCACTTACCACCACACCATGCTAACTTTTTTTGCATTTTTAGTAGAGATGGGGTTTCACTATGTTGGCCAGCCTGGTCTCAAACTTCTGACCTCAGGTGATCCACCTGCCTTGGCCTCCCAAAGTGCTGGAATTTATAGGCGTGAGCTACTGTGCTCAGCCCAAAGTTTCATCTTTGAATGTGAGAATCTACGTCCCTCTGATGCAGCTCTGGGACACAATATGTATTTGTTGGGTGAAACATTATATAAAATTCTATTTATTCTAATGGACCAGGCATTGACACCTAAGGTAATCCCCCATATGTATCCTGTGGTTTTGTTTCCTTCTGAAACAGTGGTACACACCCCAGGATACACTGTACTTCTCTTTGAGAAACAATGATTTTGGGGCTGACTAGTCTGGATCATGGTAGTGCTGGAAGGTAGGAACTTTGGTAATCTGCTTAAAGCTGGAGACAATAGAGAAAAGGAAGAGGTTTTCAGGGAAGAAAGCCTATGAGATTCTATTGAGATGATCACGTGGTTTTTATTCTTAACTTCGTTAATGTGATGTATGATTTACACGTTGATTTACACATGTTGAAACATTCTTGCATCCCAGAGATAAATCCTATTTGATCATAGCATATGATCCTTTTAATATGCTGTTGAATTCAGTTTGGAAGTATTTTGCTGAAGATTTTTGCATACACATTCATCAGAAATATTGGCTTATTATTTTCAATTCTTGTAATATTCTTGCCTGGCATTGGCATCAGATTAATGCTGACTTTATGAGGTGAGTTTAGAATTGTCTTATCCCATTCAATTTTTTTTGGAAGAGTTTGAGAAAAATTGGTGGTAATTCTTTTTTACATGTTTGGTAGAATTCACCAGTGAAGCCATTTGGTCCTGGGCTGTTCTTTGTTGGGAGATTTTTGATTACTGATATAATCCCCTACTCATTACTGGTTTGTGCAGATCTTCTGTTTCTTCATGGTTCAGTCTTGGTAGGTTGTGTTTCTAGAAATGCATCCATTACTTCTGGGTTAACCAATTTGTTGGTGTATAATTGTTCATAGTCTTCTCTTAATGATCCTTTGTATTTTTGTGCTATCTGTTGTCATGTTTTGTCTTTCATTTATAATTCTATTTGAGTTTTTTCCTTTTTTTTCTTAGCCTAGTTTATTGATTTTTGTTTATTTTTTAAAAAGCAAACTCTTAATTTTGTTGATCTTTTCTGTTGTTTTGCTAATCTGCATTTTATTTCTGCTCTAACCTTTATTATTTTCTTTCTTGTTTTAATGGTAGGCTTAGTTTGTTCTCTTCTTTTATAGCTCCTTGAAATATAAAGTTAGATTATTTATTTAAGCTCTTTCTTTTTTTCTTCATATAGGAGTTTATAAACTTTTTTATTAGAGTTGCTGCATTTTATCAATTTTGGTATGTTGTGTTTAAATTTTTGTCTATCTCAATATCATTTTTTAATTTTTCTTTTGATTTTTTCTTTGACCCATTGTGTTTTCAAAGAGTTGTTGCCTAATTTCCACATATTTGTGAGTTTCTCAATTTTCTTCTTGTTATTGATTTATAGTTTCATAACTTTTTGATTAGGAAAGATATCTGATAGATTTTTAATCTTCTTATATCTGTTAAAATTTATTTTGTGGCCTAAGATATTACCTGTCCTGGAGAATGTTTTATGTGTGTTTCAGAAGAATGCTATTCTGCTGCTGTTAGATGAAGTAGTCTGTAGTGTCTGTTAGGTTCCTTTGATGTATACTGTTGTTCAACTCTCTTGACACTTTGTGTCCTTGATTTTCTGTCTGGATAATCTATCATTATTGAAAGTGGCATTTGAAGTCTCCTACTATTATTGTATTTCCCTTCAGTTCTGTTAATATTTGCTTGGTATATATAGGTGCTGCAACATTGGGTCCACATATATTATAATTGTTTTACACTCTTCATCAATTGACTATGTTATCATTTTGTAATGACATTCTTTGCATCTCATGACAGTTTTTTCCTTAAAGTCCATATTTCTAAATATAGCCACCCCTGCTCTCTTTTGGTTACCATCTGCATGGAATATCTTTTCCCATCCCTTCACTTTCAGCTTACGTGAGTCCTTAAAGCTAAAGAGAGTCTCTTGTATGCAGCATGTAGTTGGAGCTTTTTTATATAAAACCCATTCAGCCATTACATGTCATTGGATTGGAAATCAATCCATTACAATTTACCTAGTAATTCTTGCTAGGTAAAGATTTACTGTCATCATTTTGTCAAATGTTTCTGTTCTGTAGTTCTTTTTTTCCTTTCTTCTTCCTTTTATCTTTCTTTGTGATTTGATGATTTTTTTGTAGTGGTATTCTTTGGTTCTTTTTTTTTTAATGTTTTGTATACCTACAAATTTATCTTTGTTATTACATGTTACTGTATATCTACACTTATCTTTGTATTAATGTTTTGTATATCTACAAAATTACCTTTGTTATTTTAGGCATACCTAAAACATATTTACAATAGTGTATTTTAAGTTGATAGTAACTTAATTTTAATTACATAAAAACTCTATCCTTTTGCCCTCCACACACACATTTTGTGCTATTGATGTCACAATTTATGTCTTTTTATATATCTATCCATTAACAAATAATTGTAGCTACAGTTATTAATACTTCTGTTTTTTAACTTTTACACTAGAGTTAAAAATGATTTATGTATCACCATTACAGTATTAGAGTATTCTGGGTTACACCATATCCTTATCTTTGTAAGGGAGTTTTAAACTTTCATATGTTTTTATGTTGCTTCTTAGCATACACTTGTCTTCATTGGGAGAACTCCCTTTAGCATTTCTCATAAGAAGGTAGTGGTGAACTCCTTCAGCTTTTGTTTTATGGGAAAGTGCTTATCTTGCCTTTATTTCAAAGGGACATATTTGCCAAGTATAGTGTTCTTTGTTGGCAGTTTCTTTTTTTTTTCTCTCAGCACCTTGAATATGTCATCCCATTTTTTCCTGACCTGTGAGATTTCTGCTGAGAAATATACTGATAGTGTTATAAAGATTCCCTGGTATTTGATGAATTGTTTTTCTGTTGCTGCTTTCAAATATCTCTGTCATTGACTTTTCACAACATGATTATAATGTCTTTTGGTGAATAATTCTTCATGTTCAATATACTTGAAGTTCTTTGGGATTTATGGATCTAGATGTTTACTTTTCTGTCTAGATGTAAGGTTTTCTGCCATTATTTCTTTAAATAAGCTTTCTAACTTTTTTCTTTCTCTGCTCCTTCTGGGAGTCTCACAATTGGTTTGCTTGATGGTGTCCAATAAGTCTTATATGCTTTCTTCACTCTTTTTCATTATTTTTATTTGCTTGTTTGTTTCACTGACTTGATGATTTCAAATATTTTCTGTCTTCAAGGTCACTGGTTCTTTTTTCTGTATGATTGAGTCTGTTGTTGAAGCTCTTTATTGAATTTCCAGTTTAGTCATTATATTCTTCAACTCCAGGGTCTGTGGTTCTTTTTTTTTTTTTCCAACTCTTTCTATCCCTTTGTTGAACTTCCCATTTTCTTCATGTACTATTTTTCTGATTTCATTTAGTTGTGTATCTGTGTTCTGTTGTAGATCACTGAGCTTCTTTAAGACAACTATTTTGAACTTTTTGTCAGAAAATGCATAGATTTCCATTTCTTCGGTGTCAGTCACTGGTGCTTTATTTTCTTCCTTTAGTAGTGTCCTTTCCTCTTGAGTTTTCATGTTTCTTGAAGTCTTATGTTGCTGTCTCTGCACTTGAGAAAATGGCCACCTCCTCTCTCCTTTATTGACTGTCTTTGGGAGACAAAAACCTTCACTAGTCAGCCTGACTAGAGATTCTGGGGACCCCTTAAACCTTCTGTATGGAAGTGCCTACTTCACTCTTCTTGTTCTCTCCTGTGGGAGAAATATTAGGATTTTGTCCCTTCTCTTGATTCCACAAAGCCAGGCCAGGTGGTGAGAGCCTTCTGTTTATTTTCCCTAGGACAGTGTCCTGAAGCATTTAAGTTTGTGCACCTTCTCCCAATCCAGCAGAGTCAATCTGACTGCTGAGATCTGTATGGTTTCTGTGGAGGCATGTGCCATCTGTAGAACCTTGTTTGTGGCACTTGTGTGATAGTGCAGGATGCCTGCCACGCGGGAGGTGGGACATGGAGTGCTGGGAGCATATTAAGCAAGTTAGAGTGTCTGCAGGTGAGGTGCCATGTGGGTTTCATTGGCAAGGCTCCTGATAGAATTCACATGCCAGCTAGTAGGATCTGAGGCCAGTTGTTGGGATTTGGGCACCAGTGGTCACAAGCTCCCTCCCTTTTTCCCTGTTCCTAGTTGTCCCTAGATGGTTTAGCTATGCCAGTCTCCTCTGTGTTCTGGGTGAGGCAAGACAGAAGTGGGTCTACGGATAGGGTTTCATAATTCTGAGGAAGCTGTTTGCTCACTTTGCTCTCACTTTCCCCAGTAGGAGAAATCATGGGCTGAGGGAGTTTCTCTTGGCACAGAGCTGTGACACTTTGGGGAAAAGTGAACTGTTTCATTAAGTGAAACTGTTCTTACCTTCTTCAGTGAAATTATTCTTAGATATTTTGCTCCACTAAGGTGCAGAAACCTCTCAGCTGAACTCCTGGACTCCCATAAAGGTATTCTTGCCCATGGGTGGTTGTTAAAATTGGTGTTTTTGTGGAAATTTGAGGACTAGATTCTCTTATTCCACCATCTTTCTCCATATCCAATTTTAATTAAATGATTTAACCCCTCACATAAACCAGACTGTTCCTGGTGGACTATATTTAAAGTCAAACAAGTAAATAACTCCAATTAAAGCTGCTGTGCCAGATGTAATTTTAGTTAGAACAGATTAATATTGCCTCAGACACATAATATATAGCCACTGATTTGGTGAATTCTTTTTCTAGTCCTATCAAGAGGGAGAATCAGAAATATTTTGCATTTATTTTGGATGGATTACAGCACACATTTATGATTTTTCCCCAAAGCAGCCCACCCTCTGTCATAATTGAGTCTAAAGAGACCTAGACCTCTGGACAGTCCAAAGAACATTACCTTGGGCCACCTTTTGATGGCATGATGTTAATCAGACTGGGTAAGCAAGAATTTTGGAGACTGGTAATGCATGTACTCCAGAGGTTGGGGGATAAAGCTTACTGAGATTCAGAGTATTGCCAGAGCAGATTTTAGTGCTTCAGTGATCTGGAACATTTTCTTCAAAGTAAAGGACTAGATAGTGCATCTTGCATCTCTTATCACTAAGAAAGAAGCACAATACCTGCTGCAATATAGCCTAATTAAAACTCAGCCAACAGGGCAAATCCTCCTAGTGGGCAGAACTTTAGGCCGTGTATTTGGCCATCTACTTTGGACAGAGAAGTGACCCAAGACAAAAGACATATATGGTCTCTTTCTGAGCAGTCACTGTATCCCCAGTAGGTAGAATTGATGATTCTGAGAACCTAGGAGTGGTCATAGCAGAGGACATGTTTATCATCTCTCCTAGTGACCCATATGGAAGGTTTCCCTATGACTTAAGGCCCAGTGGGTCTCAAGGTCCTGGTTTCCAGCAAGTATTCCATTGAACTTTAATCTATGACTACTGCCTGGTCACTTTGGGTTCTTCGTGCTATGGGACTAGTAGGTAAAAAAAAAAAAAAAAAAAAAGAGTCACCATCCTGGTAGGAGTGGTTGACTCAGAAGAGGGTAGGTCTGCTTTTATAAAATCAAGGCAGGGAAGGATACAGTTGTCACTCAAGTGATACACTGGGTAGTCTCTTGGTACTCTATTGTACACTTTGACTGATTATGGACACTTTCAGCACCCACAGTTTGAGAAGGGAATGAGACATGGTTTCAGGTCCCTCAGGAAATAGGGTCTAGATCACTCCAAGTTACTCACCTGGTCCAGCATCAGTGCTCATCTAGAATAGAGAATAGTAAAAAAAAAAAAAAGATGAGGGATATCATTACAGCATGAAGACCAACTTTAGTGCTGGAGGCAGGGATGGGGAGGTATTCTTCACACTAATCTCCTCCAGTGTGTTTCCCTAGCCAAGAGACCAACCAGAATCATAAAAAGTTATGTGAAGGAAGGTTTTGGAGTAGTGCTAGGGTGCCCTGGGTGGTTGCTGTGGTATATTGCCCACATTGTCCCTTCAGGATCGAGGCCTTCATTTCCCCAGTGATGGGAGTGTTGGTGGCTCTCAGGTCAAGTTTCTCTCCAGGAATTGCTCCTAGCTAAAGGGAATCCTCTTGCCAAAGTCAGTCCTCTCTCTGGAGGGAGCCCACTTCTGGTGACTGATCTGTGAGAGCATGTAAAGGCCCAGCCTTCTTGCCATAGGGCAAGGAAATTCTGCAGAACTATTCCAGCTCTAGAAATCCCCATAGGATTGGCTGAGTCTGTTGTTATGTCTGTAGTTCCTCTCCTCCCTCTGTCCAATCCCACATTCCTTACTCCATGCCCAAACCTCATCTTCAGTACTCTTCAGTGAACTTCCTGTGGACATCCGATAGTGAAACCACCCACCCAGACACTAAGAGCTTCTAAACACCTTTTTGCATCTTATGAGTAAATATAAATATAAAGACAAAGATTATCAGATATTTCAGGACAATCTCTAACTTGAAAGATAGATCCCAATGCAAACCAGTGGAAAATGAACTCAGGAGAAAGACAAAGACTGTAGGGAGGAAATGGAACTTCAAATTAAAAAGTAAAATCTCAGAGAGATAAGCAAAGACATACCCCCATGCAACAAAAACAGAATGCTATAGAAAAGGAGCAATCAATGAGATTCTGGAAATTAGAATTACCATATCAGAAATAAAAATTGTGATGCAACCATATTGCCATGTGCAGAAGAGGAGAAGGGGGAAGTGTATGTGAGAGTGTGTATGAGTGTGTGTGTCTGAGTGTGTGTGTGTCTCTGTGTGAATGGGGTATAAAAATCCAGTTCACGTGTTCCATAGAAAGAAAGTTTCAGATTACATTTCATTATTTTTAAACAGGAATCAAAAGTGTAAACATCTTACTTATAAATACGAAGATAAATATAAAAAGATATAACTAAAAATAGAAATTGAGTGCCTCTAGATTTTGGGAAATCAGGAGGCACTCCATTTTTTGAGGAGGGCATGGGGCAGGAGACTGACACTTTTCACCAAAAGCCTTGTGCAGCTGTTTGACTGTTTAAATAATACTTTTATTACTCTGTTAAAATGCAAATTAATTTTTAAAAAATTAATTACGATGGGGCTTGAAATATAAAAATCTTGGGCTGAAGTCTACACTCTGCCATCTGTTCCCCAGGTAACCATAGGTAAGCACCTCAGCCTACTTATCTACAAAATGGGTATTCTTGCTTTTTCAGGCTGTTGTGACAGTTCTGTCAGATGGTAACCCTGGAAGCATGTTTTCACCTGAAAGGCTCTGTACAAGTGCAACTACCTTCGTCATGCACATTTCACCCACTGCTGGGTTTGGCCAACAAAATAGGTGGCAGCAGTTGTGCTTTTCCCATGGCTGTGTTCAAAAAGGCACATCCCTTTTGGTTGTAAAGGCTTTAAACATCTCCTCTCGAGACAGATTGTCTCATCAGAAATACCAACATATCTGGATGATTTGCAAACCAGCCACCAGCTAAATTTACTGTCTCTTAAAATAGTTTTGGGATATCTCTAGGACAGGCCCACCCCCAAACACATTCATGAAGGCAGCCAAGACTGGCTTTGGCACTCCCACTCCCTCCTGGCTTGCAGTCTCTCCTGCTCTCTAACCCCCACCCCAGACACCCAATACCCCTGCCCCAACACCCTCCCCTCCAGCTCTCCCTTTCCAGACCAGAGATGCTCTTGGAGGAATGGAGAACCTCACTATGCCACAGAGATACAATGGGCCAACAGCAGCTTCTATTGAACCACTCTTTCCCATGAGAATGTACATTTGAACATGGAACAAAGTATTAAGCTAAAGAAGAAAAGTTTTAATGGTGAATTAATGCAGAAACAAGACCATCAATAAGTATATTTTGGGAAGTGATGACATCCTCACCCTTCTAAAATTATATCATGCACATGAATAGAGTTGGAATATCTATTTCCACATAGAGGCAACCATCTGACAGGCCCTGTTGTGAGGCCCCAGACAGGGCCTATGCACTTCAAGTGACTAGAAGAGCCTCTTCCTTGAGGCTCTTCCTCCAACAGCCGGCCTGAGCCACCCACTGGAGAACACGGACATCCCTCTCCCCGTTCTGTGCTGGGAAACGAAGGCCCAGCACACGCCTCTCACATTCATGGTGGAACTGTGACTAGGACCTAAGTCTTCTGACAGCCCTAAAATGACATGCAGCCCTCTGCTGTAGGTGGGGAAGTGGTCCAGGCACAGCTGAGGTTTGGGGAAAAGAGGTCTTCTGAGAATGGTCTCAGGGTTTCCAAGGATGGTGGGGACTCAGGGCCCACAGGAGAAATCAGATGATCCTACTTCCTCCTTGAAGGGGATCTGGGACCCAGGAACTGATGAAGACACCTTTGGATGAAGCCGCTTGATGTTTTGGGCAGAGAAATGCTTAAACTCAGGGCACTAAAAATGGAACAGGCTGTCAGCCATTGCACTCCAGTGTAGTTGCCAGAACAAGACCTCATCTCTAAAGACAATTTAAAAAGTTAACAATTTAAAAAGTAGGTCAGGCACAGTGGCTTTTGCTTGTAATTGTAGCACTTTGGCAGGCTGAAGTGGGTGAATCACCAGGGTTAGGAGTTCACTACCAGCCTAGCCAAAATAGGAAAACCCATCTCTACTGAAGAAAATACAAAACTACCTGGGAGGCTGAGGCACAAGATTTGATTGAACCCGGGAGGTGGAGTTGGCAGTTAGCTGAGATCATGCCACTGCAATCCAGACTAGGTGACAGAGCGAGACGCTGTCCCAAAAAAAAAAAAAAAAAAAAAAATTAAAGAAACCTTGAACTCCTGTAATCCCAGCAATTTGGCAGGCCAAGGTGGGTGGATCACTTGAGGTCAGGAGTTCAAGATCAGCCTGGCCAACATGGTGAAAACCTGTTTCTACTAAAAATAAAATTTAGCCAGGCATGGTGGTGCACCTGCCGTCCCAGCTACTCAGGATGCTGAGTAAGTATAATCACTTAAACCCAGAAGGCAGAGGTTGCAGTGAGCTGAGATCATACCATTTTACTTCAGCCTGTTTGACAAAGTGAGACATCATCGCAAAAAATATAAAATAAAATAAAATAAAAAGAAAGAAAACTCACCTTTTTTGGATATGAGGGCAGGAAGCTAAAGCACTAGCTTGGCTGTGCCTAGAGTAGCCAGAGTCAGCCCCACCTTGCCTGTGCCCCACATCTTTCATCCCATGTACCATGTCCCCACCAGGCCATCTGGAAAAAGACAGAGGCAAAGGCTGCCTCCTGCTGGCCTCATCCCAGGCTTTGGCTTCTGGGACCTGGTGTCTTTGGGACTAGACAAATATTCAAACCAAAATGTCCAATCATAGTTGAACAATGAATATTATTTTCTTTTTGCTTAAATAATAGAAAAATTTAGAGTTTTTTTGTTAGAATAGAAAATAAAGTCATTCGAAAGGAAAATAATTGTAGTACATCAAAGAAATTAAAATTGATTATCAGACCTCAGACAAGATGCAAATACATTAAATAAATTGATAAAATAGAGGTCTGTGTTCAAACACACAGATTTGGCTACTATGTTTATAAGTAAAGTGAATCTACCTCTCAGCACATTCAAAGAGGATCTGTTTCTAAACTTTAAAAGAACAGGGTGACTATAATACAAAACAAATTGTACATTTTAGAAGAATAAAGAGTACAATTGAAATGTTTCTAACACAAAGAAATAACAAATACTAAAGGTAGTGGATACCCCATTTATCCTGACATGATTATTAGATATTATATGCATATAACAAAATGTCTCATGTGCCCCATAAATATCTAGACCTACTAGGTACCCATAAAAATTAAAAATTAAGGGCTGAGCATGGAGGCTCACGCTTGTAATCCCAGAATTTTAGGAGGCTGAAACTTGATGATTGCTTGAGCTCAAGAGTTTAAGACCAGCCTAGCCAATGTATTGAAACCCCGTCTCTGCTGAAAATAAAAATTAAAAATAACTTGGTATGGTAGTGCATGCTGGTAATCCCAGCTACTCAGGAGGCTGAGGCAGGAGGATCACTTAAGCCCAGGATTTAAGAGTTTACAGTGAGCTATGTTTGTGCCACTGCACTACAGCCTGGTTGACAGAGTAAAACCCTGTCTCAGAAATAATTAAAACTTAAAAAAATATTTCACCATATTAATAGCATAAAGAAAAATCATGAGTGACTCAATAAGTGAAAAATATGCTTGACAAATTAAATATCCATTTGTGACTTTTAAAGTCCATTAGTAAAATAACAAACAGAACTTCCTCAATCTGATAAAAACTGTATTACAAAAAAATTTAAATCTAATATCATACACACTAGTGCTGTCCTCCTGAGATTTGATTGTTTTCCTCACAAGCTTGGAGTGCTTTCCTCACAAGATGGGAAATAAAGCTGAGTACTGGAGGTTCTTCCCAGTCAATAAGGCAAATGAAAAGAATAAATATTCAAAAGAGTTGTTATTTTATATTGAAAAAAGGTAGAAAATACACAAGAATTCACAGAGCACCTACCAGAACTACGAAAACAATATATCAAAATTACAAGATACAAAGTTAAAATACAAAAATTAGTTATGTTAATTTCTAGGGATTTCTGCACACATCCTCTGACCCAGAACAAAATCCGAAGAGGAGGGAGTGCCCACCTCACCTCCTGAATCTCCAGCTTCGCCAGCCCTGGAATTAGAATTGGGCTCAAAGGGGTCCCGAGGACTGCACGGCTAGGGTCCGTCCAGTCCTAGATGTGCCGCAGGACCAAGGCCCCTTGGAGGAGTTTGCTTTTGGGTGTTTGCGCCCATCTTCTTTCTCGAGGAGTGACCTCCTCAGGATGGGCAGGTGATTAGGACACCTGCAGGTGGGAGTCTGACCCCACTACACTCAGGATTTAGAATCTACCAGAAAAACAAAGAAGAGGGGCCCCTTAGCCCCCAAGATGAACCAAAGGCAGACCAGCACCAGAAGGCAGGCGGACTACAGAAACCGTGCTGGCGTGCACTGGCCACACTACTCGTGTCAGCATGTGGCTCCCACACACACGCACACACATGTACACACAGGCAGAAAGGTACATGCGCACACACACACACACAGAAAGACAAACGGAGACATCCAACAGTCGCAGGGAATCCCACACTGCCTGGCAGCTCCTGAGGCTTCGGGGTTCTGCTCTCTGGGGAAGCCCCACGGGAAGACAGCAGCCCGGCGGTATGCAGGGAGGCCTTACCTGGGAATCCCACCCAGGACCGCTTTCAATCACAAGCACCTTCACACTGTCTGGGCAAGAATGAAGCGTCCTGGGGCTACTTGGGGATCATCCTGGGCATCCTTGAAGCCCCAGG
The DNA here is from genome assembly GCA_004027835.1 of Alouatta palliata. Lineage (NCBI taxonomy): Eukaryota > Metazoa > Chordata > Mammalia > Primates > Atelidae > Alouatta > Alouatta palliata. The sequence continues at coordinate 14,997 of PVKV010030999.1, forward strand.
GGACCTTTTCTCAGCTTGCCAGATTCCCCAAATTGAGGGAGCAGAGCGACGATCGCCCGGAGATGGAGAAAGGGGGAGCCTTTGCCTGACTCAGAAGCACTGCCACAGAGGGCCCTTGCTTAGCCAAGCCGCTGTCACCGTTACCCAGGCAACGGCGGTGGTCACTGTGACGCGAGCCCCGGCTCAGCGCTGGCTCCTGTGACAGGCTGCTTGCTCATGTGCATGCGCATGCCCGGCCGGGGAGCCGCAACGTTGGAGCTGTCCAGCTGCAGCCGCATAGGTGCTTGGTCCAGGCGGTTACAGGGGCGCCCAGGGAAGGAGGCTGCGTGCCACAAGCAGTGCAGGACCCCAACGGTGCTGACCTCAACACCTCCTTGAGCCGACTTTCCTCTTCGGGTCGGGTGGAGGAGAAGCGCGCTTCAGACTGTAAGGTGGGCACTGGGGACTACTCTTCCCGTTGGATTTAGAATCAGATTGCGTGGGCAGGGATCGGATTCCTTGCGGCTGGAGATTCAGTTTGGTGTGGTGTGGTGGGGGGTCACTGGACCACAGAAACATACCTGAGACCCTCGGGGAAGGTGTCAGCAGAATATCCCCTGGCTCCATGAGCTGACTGTCCCCTTTTGATATGGACCACCCACCAAGGGAGCCTGCATTGGTCTCCAAGCTCAGGGACATGGAGGGGACAACCACAGAGAGGCAAGTCCAGTGTGCAGCAGAGGTGGCAACACCTGGAACTGGCCACCTGTGGGGGCAGATCAGATGGAAAGAGTGTCTCAGAAGCCCTCTGGCGTCAATCCAAGCCTGAGACAGATGTCTGGGTGTGTAGTTGAGAAAGCCAAGCACAGGCAGATCGCACCTGCGACCACAGGAGGGCCTGTACCGGAGTCCAAGCCTCCTTCGGGAATTACCCCCAGAGGAGGCAAGAGGGTGCAGCCAAGTGCAAACCGCCCCAACCCCCACCCTGGGATCACTACCCACCACCTGGCCTGCACCCAGCCACCCCCCAGTCTCCTTAGCTCCGTGCAATCCCTGACAACCAACTGCTGATTAAACCTGTAGGTCCTACAGCAAAAAGACCTCAACCAATCTCCTGTTAATATTAGTCCCAGTAAAAGCCTACAGCTTTCGTTCTACAGCAAAAAGACTTGTATCAAATGTGTATTTAAAAGAAAATTAGTAAGACACAACAGAGACTCATATAGGTTCAAATAATAAGAGGATTACAAAAATAGGTGGGCATGGTGATGGGCACTCATAATTCCAACTATGTGGGATGCTGAAGCAGGAGAATCACTTCAACCTGGAAGGTGGAGGTTTTGGTGAGCCTGGATCACATCATTACACTCCAGCTTGGGAAACAAAAGTGAAACTCCTCTAAAAAATAAAAATAAAAAAGGAAGGAACCCCCAGTATAATCTATAAAAATGGCAAGAGCTGACATCTCTACTTTATTTTCAATCTTGTAAGGAAAGCACTCAGATGTTTACTAGTAAGTATAATGTTAGATTTAAATTTTATGTCATATAATTTTTATCAGACTGACAAATTCTCATTAATTCTTATTTTACTAATTTTAAAAATCACGAGTGAATATTCAATTCAATTTGTTAAATGTGATATTTTTCATTTGTTTTGTCAGTCATATGGTGATTTTCATTTATACTATTAATACAGTGAAATGTGTTTTATAAATTTTCATTTTTAATTTATTTTGAGACAGGCTTTTACTCTGTTACCCAGGCTGCAGTGCTGTGGCACACTCATAGCTCACTGCAAACTCTAATGCCTGGCAATAAGTGACCCTCCCAACTCAGCCTCCGGAATAGATGGGACGATGAGCATGCACCACTATATCCAGCTATTTTTTAAATGTTTATTTTCAGTAGAGACACAATTTCACTATTTTGACTAGACTGGTCTCAAACTCCTGAGAGCAAGCAATCTTCCAGCCTCAGCCTCATAAAGTTCTGGAATTACATGCATGAGCCACCATGCTCAGCTTTTAATTTTTAATTTTTTTTGTACATAGGAGGTCTAAATATTTATGGGGCACATGAAATATTTTGTTATAGGCATACAATGTGTACTAATCATAGCAGGATAAACTGGGTATCCACTACCTTATGTATTTCTCATTTCTTTGTGTCAGAAACATTTCGATTGTACTCTTCATTCTTCTACAATGTACAGTTTATTGTTGTCTACAGTCACCCTGTTGTGCTATCAAATACTGGAACTTATTCATTCTATCTAACTACATCCTTGTACCCATTAAGCATCTTCTTACCACCCCCTCTACACTTCTTAGCCTCTGTAACCATCCTTCCACTCGCTGTCTCCATGAGTTCGATTGTTTTAGTTTTTAGCTCCCACAAGTAAGTGAGGACATGTGAAGTTTGTCTTTCCGTGCCTTGCTTATTTCACTTAACATGATGTTCAATTTCATCCATGTTGTTGTAAATGGTAGGATCTCATTCTTTTGATGGTTGAATAGTACTCTGTTGTGTGTATCTACCATGTTTTCTTTGTCCATTCATCTGTTGATGGACACTTAGGTCACTTCCAAATCTTGGCTATTGTGAAAGTGATGCAAAAAGCATGGGAGTGTAGATATCTCTTCTATGGACTAATTTATTTCTTTTCGGTATATGCCTAGCCTAGCAGTGGGAGTGCTGGATCATATCGTAGTTCTATTTAGTTTTCTGAGGTACATCCATATTGTTATCCATACTAATTCACATTCTCATCAACAGTGTAAGATGGTTCTTTTTTCTTTTTTCTACATTCTGGCCAGTATTTGTTATTGCCTGACTTTTGGGTAAAAACCACTTTAAGTCGAGTGAGATAATATATCATTGTAGGTTTGACTGGAATTTCTTTAATGGTCAATGGATGTTGAACACCTTTTTATATACCTGCTTTCCATTTGTATGTCTTCTTTTGGGAAATGTCTATTTCGATCAGGTGCCGTTTTTTAAATTGGATTATTAGATATTTTCCTATTGAGCTATTTGAGCTTCTTACATACTCTGGTTATTAATCCCTATCTGGTGGCTGGTTTAAAAATATTTTCTCCCGTTTAGTTTTAAAAGAAAAACTTTATGCAGTATGATTTATTCTAAATGAAATTCTAGAAAATGTAAAACTATAGCAACTGAAAATAGATGATAGGTTGCCAGGGCTGAGGGGTGATGGTTATGAATTGACTGAATCGGGTTTAGAGGGAAAGCTTTAGGAATGTCAGAATGTTCTATATGGTGATCATGATGGTGATTACATTGCTATGCACGTTTGTTGAGGTTCATCAAACTGTGCACATAAAGTTTTCGAATGTTATTACCTGCAAATTATTCTTCAATAAAACGAGTCAGTTAACATATATAGATTTTTATTAAAAAAAAAATAAAAAAGGAAGCTGAGAACGTATTTTTTTATTTGTTTGTTTGCTTGTTTGCTTCTTTCTGAGATGGAGATTCACTCTTGTCACCCCAGCTGGAGTGCATTGGCACAGTCTTGGCTCCCTGCAACCTCTGTCTCCCAGGTTCAAGTGATTATCCTGCCTCAGCCTCTCGAGTGGCTGGGGTTACAGGCACCTACCACCATGCCCAGTTCTTTTCTTTGTATTTTCAGTACAAACAGGGTTTCCCCATGTTGGCCAGGCTGGTCTAGAACTTCTGTCCTCAGATGATCTGCCCATCTCAGCCTCTCAAAGTGTGGGAATTAATGGCATAAGGCACTGCACCCAGCCATGTATGTGTTTTTAAATTTCATACCTCTACATTTGTGTATATGAAAGTATTTTCTTAACATGTGGAATCATAAAAATAGGGAAAAAAAGAAAGGGGATGGGAAGTGGGTAACAGTCAAATGAAATATTATCTTTTATTTCAATAGTTCAGTTGTTAAGAAAAGTTTATTTGCACACTCACTAGTTGTACAAGTAAAATTAAATTTAATTATGGCAGTACAAAATAATTTTTGCAGGAATGCAGATGACAGAAACTAATGTATAGTTTACTCTTTTTGTGTTGTCTTTGCTGGGTTTTTGTTGTTGTTGTTGTTTCATTTGTTTGTTTTGAGACCATCTCACTGTGTCACCAGGCTGAAGTGCATGGTGCAGTCATGGCTCACTGCAACGTCTGACTCCTGGGTTCAAGGGATACTCTTGCTTTGCCTTCCCAAGTAGCTGAGGTTACAGGCCCATGGCACCACACCCAGCTAATTTTTTGTGTTTAGTAGAGACAGGGTTTCACCATGTTGGTCAGGCTTCTCTTGAACATCTGACATCAGGTGGTCCACCCGCCTGGACCTCACAAAGTGCTGGGATTACAGGCATGAGTCACTATGCTTGGACTGTCAGGTGATTTTATTGACATTATATCTGACTTCATAAAATACATTGAAAAAAATTCCCCCTTCTTCTGTTTTTTAGAGAGTTTGTGTGCCTTTTTCTTTATCTGTTTGTTCCTAGAACTCAATAGTGAAATCAGCAGGGACTGCGGAATTCTTCTTGGAAAGATTTTTGATTACAATTACTTCAATAGATATATGACTATTTAGATGGCCTGTTTTCCTTGTGTCATTTTTATAATTTGTTTTTTTAACAATGAAATTTATTTATTTTCAAGTTTGTTGACATAAATGTTATTTCAAATTCATTGAAAAAATGTGTGTATTAGAATTTTGATATCTGTGTGCTCCGCAGTAATATTCTTACATTTCTGCTATAAGAAATTTGTGTTTTGGGTGTTTTTATTAGTCTAGCTAGGTTTTAATCAATCTTTGCAAAGCAGCAAATTTTAGCTTATTTAATTTTCTCTAAGACCTGGGGTTTCTGCTATATTTTTTTTTTTTTTTTTTTGAGATGCATCCTCCCTCTGTCACCCAGGCTGGAGGGCAGTGGCACGATTTGAGCTCACTGCAAACTCTGTGTCCCTAGTTCAAGTGATTCTCCTGTCTCAACTTCCAGAGTAGCTCTGACTGCAGGCGCCCACCACCATGCCTGACTAATTTGTGTATATTTAGTAGAGACAGGGTTTCACTATGTTGGCCAGGCTGGTCTCGAACTCCTGATCTCAGGTGATCCACCTGCCTTGGTCTCCCAAAGTGCTGGGATTACAGACATTAGCCAGCACCCCGGCAATGCTTTCTGCTTCTATATTTATTTTATAATTTTTGTTTATCTCCTGAGATTTTTGTCATTTTTACTCATTGCATATGCATATTTTCCTTTATGTCTCTGCACATTTATGATAGCTGTTTTAATATCTGTTAGTAGATTGGGCTCTGTGGCTGACACGTGTAATCTCAGCCTTTTGGAGGCTAAGGCAGGAGAATCGTTTGAGCTCAGGAGTCCAAGACCAGCCCAACCAACATGCTGCAACCATGTCTCTACCAAAAATACAAAAATTAGCCAGCCATGGTGGCTCATGCCTGTAATCCCAGCACTTTAGGAGACCAAGGCTGGCAGATCATCTGAGGTCAGAAGGTTGAGACTAGCCTGGCCAACATGGTGAAAGCCTTTTCCTACAAAAAATACAAAACTTAGCTGGGCATGATGGTGCATGCCTACAGTCCCATGTACTCAGGACTCTGAGGCTGGAGAACTGCTTGAGCCTAAGTGATGGAGGTTGCAGTGAGCTGAGATCTCTGCCTCCTGGGTTCAAATGATTCTCGTGCCTCAGCCTCCTGAGGAGCTGGAATTACAGGCACCTGACAGCATGTCTGGGTAGCTTTTGTATTTTTTGCAGAGATGGGGTTTCACCAATTTGATCAGACTAGTCTTGAACTCCTGACTTCAAGTGATCCTTTTGCCTTGGCCTCCCAAAGTGCTGTATTACAGGTGTGAACCACTGTGACTGGCCAGTTAGCATGCTCTTGTTTTATAAAGGTACAACATAAATGTGGACAACATCTACTTAGCTGATTGTTGCTACTTCAGCCTTTACAACTTTCCTACTGATTCCTAATTCCTTTATTCTCACATATGCTAAAATATGTTTGAAGTGTGTCAATTTGGATAAAAAGGCATTTATATCCCTCATAGAATAGTGTTAAGAACTGTGAGGCATGCTGAGCTGTCATGGCAAAGTGATATTTAATGTGCCTATAGGTGTGGAGGGGTTGCATAATTCTGATTTTTAAAATGAAAGTGCTTAGAAATAAAAAACGAATTATCTTTTAACCTTTTGAAAATGATTAGTTAGTTAGTAACTCTGTGTATAATATTGATGGATTTCTAATTTTCTAGAATGGTGTTATCATAGTAGCTTTCTTTGATATAAGACAAGTCCTCCAAGGGTATATAACCAATTTGAAGTTAGTCATTTGATTTTTTAAAGATTTCAAACTGAGTTTGGTTTCTTCAGATATATGTAGAGGATATTCAGCTTACAATCATTCAACTTAAAGTCTTGACTCTGTGATTTTGCTGGTCTTCATTTTATTTAATAAATTGTATGAGGTATTCAATACTTTATCATAATGTAAGCTTTGTCCTAGCTGATTTTGCCTTAGGGTAAAGTAATGTGTTGTGAGCATGTTTAAGGCAGAGCTATA
>PVKV010031000.1:0-21558 GCA_004027835.1 Alouatta palliata
TCTCTCGGGGTTCCTGCCCCTCTCTCGAGCTCCCGCTGTTTGCATGCAGGGCTTGTCCCATGTCAGCACTCAAGGCCACGCGTCTTCTCCATGGCACACTCTGGATCTCTTGTACATTTTGTTCTACTTTCTGGCAACTTTGTCAATATTGTCTTCCAGTACTTCTCTTGGAATTTTAATTTCAATAATTATATTGTTAATTTCCAAGATCTCGTTTTTGTTCTCTGTTCCTGCTTTTGTAGCCACATATCTTTAAAATGGCACAGTGTTTTCTTGAGTTTTTCTGTGGAGATTGGTTTACTCTTTGTGTGTTGTCAGGTGTGACAACACCTGGTGTGGCGGGTGGGGTCCCTTCTCTGTTTCCTCCACTTTACTTTCTCCTCGTCTTCATTGTCAGGATCTGTTGTCCCGGAGAGGCTGTGGGCTCCGGGGTGGCCTGCTCTGCACGTTCTGGCACTGGGCCTGGGTCTGTCCTGTGGCTTCTCCTCAGGGTGGCTGCACCGAGAACCGCTGTGCTGTGGGAGACCCTCATTCCCAGAGCTTAGGTCTTTATGTAGAGCAAATCAATTTTTGAGAGGAAGAATGTTCCAATTTCATGAGTGGGTGGTAGTTTCCAGGCTGATGTGCATTTTGTGTGGGGTATATGAGGACTGGTGGCTGACACGGTCAGTCCTGGCTGGCATTGAGTGTTTGCCTGTGCCAGGCGGTGTCCTGAGCCGTCTGTGTTAATTCCCTTAACATGGGCTCTCTGCACGTTGCCTGTGTCTCGTCTCTGCCTGGAGTGACTGGGCCTGGGTGTCTTCCTGGTGTGGCGGGTGGGGTCCCTTCTCTGTTTCCTCCACTTTACTTTCTCCTCGTCTTCATTGGTAGTGGCTTCTCCATTCCTCTCCATTTCCCAGCAAACTGGTGGAACCTGCTAGCCTTCTACATAAGCTTTCATCTCTGTACGTTTCTTTCTTTCTGAACTCCTTTGCTGTCAGTCACTGGGGTTTCAAAGGAAGAGGAGGTAAATACATGGGGTTCCTCAACCACCTTGAATAGGGAGCGGACTACAGTTCTAGTGTATCATGGATTTTGGCTTGAAATGGAATATAATTCTCTAATGTTATTCAATAACAGCCAGGTCTTCTGTAAGATTGTAGTTTTTCTATCTACATGGCATTGCTTTTACAAAAAAAATCAGTGGATTTTACTGTTTCACAAATGGACGTGTGACTGAAAGGCCAATGTACGGGATCCTGGCTGGGATGGACGCTGTGTCCTCTCCGGGATCCTGGCCGGGACGGATACTGCGTCCTCTCCAGAATCCTGGTCGGGACGGGTACTGCGTCCTCTCCGGGGTCCTGGCCGGGACGGGCACTGCGTCCTCTCCGGGGTCCTGGCCAGGACGGGCACTGCGTCCTCTCCGGGGTCCTGGCCGGGATGGGCTCTGCGTCCTCTCCGGAATCCTGGCCGGGACGGGCACTGCATCCTCTCCGGGGTCCTGACCGGGATGGGCACTGTGTCCTCTCTGGGGTCCTGGCCGGGATGGGCTCTGCGTCCTCTCCGGGGTCCTGGCCGGGATGGGCACTGCGTCCTCTCTGGGGTCCTGGCTGGGATGGGCACTGCTTCCCTTCTGTGTGCCCTCAGGGAACATTTTCCTTCATGTTTCAAAGCAAAGACACCAGCAGCCGTGGAGTGAGAATCATCCCTGTGTGTCAGGTACTCCTGGATTCCTTTCTAGGAGGCAATGTGGGGCAAAATCCCTCTGTCCCTGAATGAGATCCTGAGGGGGAGCCTGAGGCCGTGCTGCTCCCACCCCTCCATCCCGGGCCACGCTCTTGCCCCATGCTGTCCAGCCCCACCTGTGAGACCTTGGGGAGGAACCCTGGGGAGGGACATGGAAATGTTGGCCTTGAGACAGAGAAAGCAGACGCCCCTGGGACTGTATGAGGATCCTCCTGAGGTGGCGATTTTCACTTCTTTGTTGGAAGAAAGCCTAAGGAGGAACTGTCATGGATGGTGCACTGGAAATATTTATGATGCTAGGTCACGGTGAGTTTTGGCATATGACTTTCACTGTAACAAAACTCCTGTGTAGCTCTTTGTGAAGAAGGTTTCTCATGCTCACGTCTAGAAAAACAAAACATGACCCTAGAAGTGATGCTTAGCCCAATTTTAGTCTAACAGAAAGTAGTATTTATCCATGGGAGAAAAGCCCTCTCTTACCATGAGGTAGGAGAGGTTTACTTTTTATGTGCAACTTATTACTAACAATATGGAGTATCTTCATAAAACACTTGGGACCTCATGGTCACAGGGTGTTTTAAAATGTAATTTTATTCACATCTACATCTTTGTTGCAGAGTGGTATAACGTGATGGATGATAAGTTAGTTCAAGCATGTAATATGTTACTTTGGGATGAAATGCTTTGGCTCAAATGGAGTGGAATTCAGAGGTGAAAGAGAGTAAAAGTAACTGTCACATTTGTTCGTGTATTTAGGAGACATCATTCAGAGTTGCTGCTTTGCCAACTCCCAGGGGTCACCGACTGCAGCTCCTCTGCTCGCCATGTGGACAGCACCACGGCGGCAGCCACCCAGTGGTTATGACCCTGTGGGTCCACTGAATGCGTTTAAACGAACAAGCCAACAGCTTGACCGACTGATTGATGGAGACAGAGTCTCACTCTGTAGCCCAGGCTGGAGTGTGGTGACACACAGCCATCCTAACTCACTGCAGCCTCGACCTCTTGGGCTCAAGTGATCCTCCCGCCTCAGCCTCTGGAGTAACTGGGACCACAGGTGCATGCCACCGCACCAGGCTAGCTTTTGTGTTTTTTGTAGATACAGGAGTTCACCATATTGCCCATGCTGGGCGCCAACTCCTGGCCTCAAGCAATCCACCCACCTTGGCCTCCCAAAGTACTGGGATTACAGGCGTGAACCACTGCACCTGGCTGCCAGTTTTATTTAAATGTCAGTAATGACAATCTAGTAGGAATTAAGTCACTTGCAATACTTTACTAGCTATTCAAGAGGCATTGGAGAAAAAAAAAAAGGGAAGACCACTATTTTAGGGAATCGGGAATCCAGAAATCTGGTGGGGAGGAAGCCAAGCCCAGGCTGACTGTGCACTGGAAGGAGCATGGTGTTGGGAGACATGGAGAGTCAGCAGGTGGCTGAGATGAGGATGGGGCTAGCCCACACTTCCCTTACGGTGTTGGGAGATATGGAGGGTCAGCAGTGTGGCCGAGATGAGGACGGGGCTAGCCCATAGTTTTGGGAGACGTTCAGGGTAAGCATGTGGCCGAGATGAGGACGGGGCTAGCCCACACATCCCTTACAATGTTGGGAGATGTGGAGGGTCAGCAGTGTGGCTGCGATGAAGACAGGGCTAGCCCACACTTCCCTTGCGGTGTTGAGAGATGGGGAGGGTCAGCAGTGTGGCGGAGATGAGGTCGGGGCTAGCCCACACTTCCCTTATGGTGTTGGGAGTTGTGGAGTATCAGCAGTGTGGCCAGGATGAGGACGGGGTTAACCTGCACTTCCCTCTGCGTGCCACTGCTGTATTTATTGAGAAGGTTGCTTGTAAAGGACTCACATCATATTTAAGTGAAGATCACCATTACTGTTTTTACTCATCTTCTTGCATATCAAGATAAAGAGCCCTCTGTGGTTATCAGAAAAACTGCTTGAATCTGAAGGGGAGCTTCCCTGTTGTCACCACACTCCTGTCCCGTTAGAAGTTGTTAAAGGAGGAGAACTCATAAATGGCATCTTGAATGGGATTTTATTACATAATTCCCTCTTCCAATACCATTCCTCATAGAATTTGCTCCAAAGGGTCTATTGAGAATAAGAGAGATGGAACGACAATTTATAATGGAGACACATAATGAACAGCAGACATCAGGCAGAGGAGCAGATGGCGGCTGGCAGTGGCCACCCGGAGAGGTGGTGCCAGCTCAGGAGAGGCCAGCGCACTTTACCAGGGACTCGGTGTGTCCTTCTCAAAGTCAGTAAATGTATCCTGAGTGCCGGTCTGCATACACATGTGAGGCATGGAAAACCCAGTACCTGGTGGTTGAATTAAAAAAAATAAATAAAAAGAATGAGGCAAATGATGAAATAGAAAATCCTTCTAACTGTAGTCTTGACTCAGAGCTGATGATTTCCTTATTTAAAATGATATTTAGAAGTAAACAGAAAGTGATGGCCTCTTAGGGTGAAACAAGTGGTGTTTGGAGGGCCAGGGGCTTTGCCGTGGCTGCACTTCGGCTTTTAATTGGAAATGTTCATTTTTAAGAATCTAGTTTGTTCCAATAGGGTATATGTGTCTTAAGACTTCCTAACCTGTAACCAAATTTAGATTTTGGGGTGTAAATAGACTGGTGAGGTACTGAGTCATGCTTTCCTCCTGAAGGCATGACATGCTGTCTGAATGGGGCCAGGGCTCGGCACCTGCTCATGGCTGCCACTCATCTTGCCCCATCTTGGCAGTGAGGAGTCACAGGCGTGGATTCAGACTCTAAGGCTTCTCACTCCCCAGAGGTGAGGAAGTGTGGGGTACAACATTTTTATTCACGTTTCCATCTAGAGAAATTGCTTCTATCACAAATCTTTTTAAACCCTTACTCGGTAATTTTCTCACTTCCTATGAATTACTCCATCCATCCGAGAGAAGAAATGAGATTGAAACTTACATAAATGCCTATTACATACTTCGTCACTTCGCAGTTTATAAAAGAACTATCATTTTCTTCTAAAACCCATCAATGTGTCTTCTGACAGAATAACATGTAGGAAATACCTGTGGTGGAGCCCGCAGACTCTGGGGCTGATTTTGTGGTCTAACCTTTACCTGAGTCCAAGCTGTTCTCAGTGTTATTTTTAGGTAATGAAAATCGCCCATGTATTATTGATCAGTTATTTTTTTAACTAGGCACATCAGTAACCTGTATTATAAGTACCATAAAACTGGCCCCATCAGATGCCTTGCGATTGTAGTAGATGAATGCCTTGTGCCGTCTTTTAAGCTCTTGTGTACAGAGCTCATAACTTGCAGGCTCCCTCATAGGTATGACTGTGACCTGAGCAAAAAGCAGTCTGTTCTAAATACTAGCAACAGAACTTAAAAAAAGTTTTTGTACCAAAATTTACCTATAAATCCAGATGTTTTGTATCTAACCTACTCAAAGCAAAATGAAGACTCAGGGAGAAAAATGAATGATTCCTCAGTAACCACAATAGATTCAGTAAAGCTTGTGGTTGTTACTAATGTAAATTGACAGTGACTAGTGGTAGTGAGCCAATTTTATTGAAAGGTTTGAATTGGCACTTAGAAAGTATTTAGTAAAATTGGAGTATTCCAGAAAGGGACTTGAGAACCTGGGACAGCTACAGTGCGTGGGGTGCCAGTCTCCACGCCCAGGTTTCAGGATGAGTTTCTTTGCTCTTATCTGTTTTTATATTGGAGTTTTTGTATATGAGTTTATTTGAAAGATAGTTTTATTACCAAAAAAACAAAAAAACAAACATGAGCGGTGGGGCCAGGACCTGGCAGGGGGCGGCAGCTAGGCGGTCCTGCCCCAGGGCCGGCCCGAGCCCAGGCCACGCAGCGGAGGTGGTGGGGTCACCAGGCTGCCAGAGAGGGATGAGGTGACCCAGTGCAGAATCCCTTCCCAGAGTCCAGCACCTCCTTCCTGTCCAGGATCACCTTCTGATGGATCACAGGGTTGATCATCCGGGGCTACCACCAGCCCCTGGAGAGCAGTGGCCTCTGTTCCTTAAATAAGACGGACACATCAGAACAAGTCATGCCTGTTTTGGTAAAGAACTGGAAGAAGAAATGCATGAAGTCTAGGAAAGACAGGTGTCACTATGTTGCCCAGGCTGGTCGGTCTCCAACCCTTGGCTTCCAGAGATCCTCCTGCCTCAGCCTCCCAAGTAGCTGGGATTACAGTGCATGACAAGTATTTGTTCAGCACCTGCTGTGCATTGTTTTATGTACTGAAGATACAGCAGCCCACCTGGAGCTGACATTCTAATGGGGAAAGAAAATAAATGCTTGGGAACCAGGAGCCTATGCCCTTTCCTTCCTGTGATTCCTTACATCCTGGTCCTGGGAAGTGAGCTGCACAGAGCAGAGATACTGCTATCTGGCTGGGTTTTACCCATCGCTGCTGATACAGGATGCTGGCTCAGGCCAAACAGTGCAAGAACTTCGTGAAGCATATACAAGTTTCAATACTGAATTGATCAGGTTGAAGAAAGGATATCAGAGATTTAAGATCAACTCAATGAAATAAAGAAAGAAGGCAAGATTAGAGAGAAAAGACTGAAAAGAAATGAACAAAGCCTCCAAGAAATGTGGGATTATGTGAAAAGACCAAATCTATGTTTAATCGGTATATCTGAGTGTGAGAGGGAGAGTAAAACCTAGTTGGAAAATACTCTTCAGGATATTTTCCAGGACAAGTTCCTTACCCTAGCAAGGCAGGCCAACATTCAAATTCAAGAAATACAGAGAACATGGCAAAGATATACCTCCAGAAGAGCAACCCCAAGGCACATAATCGCCAGATTCACCAGGGTTGAAAGGAAGGAAAAAATGCTAAAGGCAACCAGAGAGAAACGTCAGGTTACCCACAAAGGGAAGCACATCAGACTCACAGCAGATCTCTCGGTAGAAACCCTACAAGCCAGAAGAGAGTGGGGGCCAATATTTAACATCCTTAAAGAAAAGGACTTTCAACCAGAATTTCATATCCAGCCAAACTAAGCTTCATAAATGAAGAAGAAATGAAATCCTTTACAGATCAGCAACTGCTGAGAGATTTCATCACCACCAGGCCCCCCTTACAAGAGCTCCTGAAGGAACCACTAAACATATAAAGGAAGAACCAGTTCCAGCCACTGCAAAAAAAAAATTCCAAATTTTAAAGGCCATAGACACTGTGAAGAAACTGCATCAACTAACGGGCAAAACAACGAGCTAGCATCAAAATGGCAGAATGAAATTTGCACACAACAATATTAATCTTAAATGTAAATGGCTAAATGCCCCACTCAAAAGACACAGACTGGCAAATTGGATAGAGTCAAGACCAACTGGTACGCTGTGTTCAGGAGACCCATCTCGTGCAAAGACACACGTAGGCTCAAAATAAAAGAATGGAAGAAGATTTATCAAGGAAATGGAAAGCAAAAAACAAGAGTTGCAATCCTAGTCTCTGAAAAAACAGACTTTAAACCAACAAAGATCAAAAGAGACCAGGAAGGGCATTACATAATGGTAAAGGAATCAATGCAACGGGAAGAGCTAAGTATCCTAAATATTATGCACCCAATACAGGAGCACCCAGATATATAAAGCAAGTTCTTAATGACCTACAAAGAGACTTAGACTCCCACACAATAATAACAGGAGACATTAACACTCCACTGTCAATATTAGATCAATGAGACAGAAAATTAACAAGGATATCCAAGACTTGAACTCAGATCTGGACCAAGTGGACTTAATAGACACCTACAGAACTCTCCACCCCATATCCACAGAATATACTTTCTTCTCAGCAACACATCACACTTACTCAAAAGTGTACCAGATAATTGGAAGTAAATCCTCAGCAAATGCAAAAGAACAGAAATCATAACAACTAGTCTCTCAGACCACAATGCAATCAAATTAGAACTCATGATTAAGAAACACACTCAAAACCACACAACTACATGGAAACTAAACAACTTGCTTCTGAATGACTGCTGGATAATGAAATGAAGGCAGAAATAAAGATGTTCTTCAAAACTAATAAGAACGAAGACATAACGTTCCAGAATCTCTGGGACACATTTAAAGTAGTGTCTATAGGGAAATTTATAGCACTAAATGCCCACGTGAAAAGCGAGGAAAGATCTAAAATCAAAACCCTATTGTCACAATTAAAAGAACTAGAGGAACAAGATAAAAAAAAATTCAAAAGCTAGCAGAAGACAAGAAATAACTAAGATCAGAGCAGAACTGAAAGAGAGAGAGAGACACAAAAAACGCTTCTATAAAATCAATGAATCCAGGAGCTGGTTTTTTGAAAAGATCAACAGAATAGCCCACTAGCCAGACTAATAGAAGAGAATAGATGCATAAAAAGTGATAAAGGGAAAATCACCACTGATTTTACAGAAATACAAACTACCATCAGAGATGACTACGAACACCTCTTGCACATAAACCAGTAAATCTAGATGGTATGGATAAATTCCTGGACATATACACCCCCCAAGACTAAACCAGGAAGACGTTAAATCCCTGAATAGACCAATAACAAGGTCTGAAATTGAGGCAGCAATTATTAACCTACCAAACAGAAGAATTATTAACCTACCAAACAGATGGGTTCACAGCCGAATTTTACCATAGGTAAAAAGAGGAGCTGGTTCTATTCCTTCTGAAACTATTCCAAACAATACAAAAAGAGGAAATCCTACCTAACTCATTTTATGAGACCAACATCATCCTGATACCAAAAACTGGCAGAAACAAAACTAAAAAAGAAAATTTCTGGCTGATATCCATGACGAACATCGATGGGAAAATCCTCAATAAAATACTGGCAGGGGGATGGATGCAGCAAACCACCATAGCACGTGTATACCTATGTAACTTGAATGTTCTGCATATGTACTCCAGAACTTGACATAAATTTTAAAAATAGATGCGGTCTTATTATGCTGCCCAGGTGGTTCTCAAGCTCCTGGGCTCAGGCAACCTCAAACTCCCAAGTAGCTGGGACTATAGGTGTATGTCACCACACCCAGCTATTTTTCCTACAATTTTTAATATTGTGGAAAATAAGGACCAATAATATAAGTAGAGGAACAATGTCTCCTACCAAGTATATAATACCCAAAAAATAAGTGTCCAAGAAAAACAGCTATAGGCTATTTGTTGTACAGTTTTTAAACTAAAAGTTGCCAGGGAGATTCCATGATTACCACAAGTAATTTGATCCACTGAGGATTTATGCTGGCAAAAATATAGATGTCACACTAGTATGATTTAAAAGTCAAAGTATTAATATTTATCTAATTAAACCTTAACCAAATTTCAAATTTTGTCTATTGGGAAAAGCATTTCCTAAGGTGATTTTTCTGTTGCTATATATCTTCCAGTTCATTTTTGTTCAACCCCCACCCTGTCACAGTACTTATCAATCTTTTGTTAGTTACCAACATTAAATTTTTTTAATCAACTGAAAAAAAACGAAACCTAACATGAGCTACAAGATTTTCAACGGCTGTTCTAGGACTAGAATGATCTGATAATGTGTCAATGTTAAATACTGTATTTGGTAAAATCTTTTTTTCTTTGGTATGCATGTAGTTTATTAAGAATATCCTCAAACCTGTTACACAGTGGTTAGAAAACGACAAATTCTTTGTCACATGTCTAACAGTGTTAGTGCCACATGTTGCTGGAGACCATTTTTGTTGACTTGTGCTGGAGCCAAAATAATTATTTGCCAGGCCTGACTCAGAGGATACTGGAATAGAGCAGCCCTAGGGGCAGGCAAATGTCAGTGTAGATCATATTATAACACAGCACCCCAAAATAGTCTAAAACAACAGTGTCCTTAGGGAAGGAAGATACTTTTTGTATGATATAAACAAGGGCTGCGTTTGGGACCTCCAAGGCTCTGTGGAAGTTCCTCTATCGTCCATGACATGGCGCCTTCACTTTGTGGCTCTGCTGTCGTTGATGTGTCTTTCATCTCATGGACCAAGAGAGATGCCAGTGCATATTCCCTGCCTTCTTGTTTGCTTCCGAGCCGTGAGTGAGAAGAAAGGGGCAGAGAAGGACACATTCCCTGTTCTTACCAGTGTGTTTCAGGGCCACTCATGTATGTCTGCTAACAACTTACCATCCAAAACGTAGTCAAATGGCCACTCTTCAAGTCAAGGTAAGCTAGGAGATACGGTCTTTATCTTAGGGCAAGCACATGCAAACTGTTTCTGAAAAGGGTTGGGCAATAAGTACTTTAGGCATTGCAGGCCGTGTGGTCTCTGTTGCAGTTACTTGTGTCTGCCATTGCGGTGTGGAAGTGGCTTACACAGCACCGGGGTGAGTGCGCATTGCCAACTAACAGTAACACTTTATGAATGCTGAAACTTGGATTTCATGTAATTTTCAGGTCATAAAGTTTATTTTGATTTTTCAGTCATTTAACAATATAAAAAACATTTTTAGCTTGTGGATCATACAAAAACAGGTGGTGGTATTTGGTTTACTGGTCTGAATGTGCCAATTCTTGTTCTGAAGTACCCTAAGTCCAGTTAAAGCTCAGGCATTCTAGAAACAAAGAAGGACATTTTTACACTGATAAAAGATTTAATATATCAGGAAGATACGGCAATTGTAAACATGTGGGCACATAATAGCAGAGTCCACAAAACATATGAAGCAATAATTGACAGAACTAAAGAGAGAAATAAACAGTTCTGCAGTGATAGCGACTTCAATAACCCATTTTCAATAACAGAACAATCAGAAGATAAATAAGGAAACAGAGGACTTGAATAGCAGTATAAGCCAATTGGATCTAACAGATAGATAGAGAACATTGCACCCAATGATAGTAACTACACATTCTTCTCAAGCATGTGGTCTGTCCTGGAGAATGCTATCCAGACCATTCTCCAGATAGACCACATGGTTGGCTACAAAACAAAAATTTAATAAATCAAAAAATCTAATATAATGCAAATTATTTTTTCTGACCACAGTGAAATGAGAGTAGAGATCAATAATAGAATGAAACTAGAAAGATCACAAGTACGTGGAAATTAAACAACACCTTCTTAAATAACCAATGGATCAAAGAAGAAATGACACAGGAAATAAGAAAAGACCTACAGACAAACAAAAGCAAAAGCACTGCATACCAAGGCCTGTTGGTTGCAGTGAAAGCAGTACTCAGAGGGAAATTAGTAGCTGTGAACAACACCTACACTAAAAATCCGGAAAGATCTCAATCAATAACTTGATTGCACATCTCAAGGAATTAGAAAAAGAATAGCAAACTAAACATAAAGTCAGCAGAAGGAAGGACATAAAGATTAGAGTGTAGATAAATAATACAGAAAATAAAGCTGAAAGTTGTTTCTTTGAAAAGATCAAGAAAATTGGCAAACCTTTATTGAGATGGAGTAAGTGAAAAGGAGGGCAATCTCCAATTACGTAAGTCAGAAATGACAGCAGGGGCATTACTTTTTAACTTGAGAATACTGTGAACAACTGTTTACCAACAAACTGGATAACTTAGATGAAGTGGAGAAATTTCTAGAAACACACTACCTGCCAACACTGAAAATTAAAAAATAGAAAACCTGGATAGACCTATGACTAGTAAGGATACAAAATTGATAATCAAAAACCTCCCAACAAAGAAAAGCCTAGGACTTGATGGCTTCACTGGTGAGCTCTATCAAGCATTTAAAGAATTAACACCAGTCTTTCTCTGGTGCTTCAAAAATGGAGGGGAAAGGAATGTTCCTAACTCATTCTGTGAGGCCAGCATTACCTTGATACCAAAAACCAGGTAAAATCACTAGAAGAAAACTACAGACCAACATCCTGCATAAATATACATGCAAAATTACTCAGCAAAACACTAGCAAAGCAAATCCAACAATGTCGTAAAAGGATTGTATATTGTGACCAAATGAGATTTACTCTAGGAATACAAGCGTGGTTCAACATATGAAAATCAATCAGTGTAATGCATCACATTAATAGAATGAGGATCAAAAGCCCACATAATCATCTCAATTGATGCAGAAAAAGTATTTGACAAAACCCAGCCTTCTTTATGATAAAAACACTCATTAAACTACGAAAGTGGACTTTCTCAACATCACAAAGACCATGTATGAAAAATCCATAACTGATATCATACTCAATTGGGAAAGACTGAAACTTTTCTCCTAAGACAGGAGCCAAGTAAGGATGCCCACTTTCTAACTTCTATTCAGCGTAATTCTAGAAAGTTCTACAGAGAACACTTAGGCGAAGAAAATAATCCAAATTGGATTGCAATAAGTTCAACTATTTCTGTTCACAGATCATATGATGTTATATGTAGAAAACCCTAAACAATCTACCAGAAAAACAAACCTTTTAGAGCTAATCAACTCAGCAAAGTAAATTTGGCAAAGTTGCAAGATACACATCAGCCCACAAAAATTAGTTGTATTTTTATGCACCAGCAATGAACAATCAAAAAAGGAAATGAAGGAAACTATCCCATTTATAGTAGCATTAAAGAGAATAAAATACTTCAATATAAATTTAACCAAGGAGGCAAAAGTCTTGTTCTTAGAAAAATACAAAACACTCCTAAAAGAAATTAAAGCTATATACAAATGAAAAGACATTCTATGTTCATGGATTGGTAAATTTAATATTGCTGAAGTGATATTACCCAAAATACTCTACAGATTTAATGCAATTGTGATCACAATTCCAGCTACCTTTTGGGCAGAAATAGGAAATTCCATCTTAAAATTTATGTGAAATTTCAATGGAGCCCAAATATCCAAAATAATCTTGAAAAAGAACAAAACTGGGGAAATGTACTCTTGATTTTAGACTTAATTCAAAGCTAATGTAATGAAAGCAATACTCGTGTATGAATAGCCATATGGATCCGTGGAATAGAATTTCAAGTTCATAAATAAACCCTCACACCTCTAACAAATTTAATTAATTTTAAAGCTTTAATTTTTAGAGCAGTTTTGGGTTCACAGCAGAATTGAGTGGAAGGTTCAGAGATTTCACATGTACTCCCTCCTTCTCTCACAGACTCACTCATTATTAACATCCTTCACCAGAGGTGGTGCATTTGTCAAAATGTGGAACCTAGATTTACACATCATAATTACCCAAAGTCTGTCATTTAAGGTTCGCACTTGGTGTTCTGTGGGCTCGGACGATTGTATATTGACATGTATTCACTATTATAGTGTCCAATTTATTTTTGACAAGGGTGCCAAGTCCATTGAATGGGGAAAGAATAATCTCTTAAATGGTGTTGTGAAAACTGTGTATAAACAAGCAGAAGAATGGAGTTGAACCCCTATCTCACACTATTTGCAGAAATTAACTCAAAAGTGATCTAAGGCTAATTGTAAAAACTAAACTATAAAGTCTCTAGAAGGAAACAGGACAAATCTTTGTGGCCTTGGTTTTAGCAATGATTTTTTGAATATAACGCTAAAAGCACAGGCAGCAAAAGAAAAATAAATAGGTGAATTGGGCCTTGTTTATATGAGAGAAAAACTTTTGTGTATAGAGGACACTATGAATGGAAGAAAACATCAGTAAATCATGTGTGTGATACAAGTTTGTTATTAAGAAAATATAACTCCTGCAACTCAACAACAGAAGGACAAACAACCTATCTAAAAATGGACAAAAGATATGAGCAGACATGTTTCCAAAGATGATATACAAATGGCCAAAACACATCAGGAAATGTGCTCAGTGTCATTAGTCATAAAGGAAATGTCAACCAAATCTACAACAAGATTCTATTTTATGCTGACTAGATGGCAGTTCCAGCAAATGAGCTGGCATTCTGTGACCCTGCAATTCCGTGCCTCAGCCTATGACCAAAGGCAGCCATGACAGTGACTCAAACAGATGTTTGGGCTCCAGTGTTCCTAGCAGCATTAGTCACAACAGCTGAAAGGTGGAAGCAACCCACGTGTCCATCAGTGGATGGACAGATAAACACAATGTGGCTTCTATGTACAATGAAATATTACTCAGCCATGAAAAGGAATGAAGTGCTGATACATGTGACAACATGGGTGAACCTTGAAAAGATACTAGGTGAAATGTGCGAGACACAGAAGTATAAATATTGAATGATTTCAGTTATACCAGGTACCTAGAATAGGCAAATTAAAAAAAAAAAACCAGAATTATGGGGGCTGGGGGAGGAGGGAAGGGGAGTTACTGCTACATGGGCACAGAGTTACTACTTGTGGCATTGAAAAATTTTGGGAATAGCGTAATGCCGATGGTTGTACAGTATTGTCAGTCCAATTAATGCCACTGAAAACACTTAAAAAACACTTAAAATGGCTAAAATGGCAACATTTGTTATTTATATTTTACCACCACCACAACAAACAAGTTACTAAGGATGAAAAAGGGCGAGTCTTGGGGTGAGTGTTCATGCTGAGTGTTCCCTCCCTCCCTCAGCAACCTGTTGAGCGTGTCTGTACCTTCAGTGTTCATCTGGGCTGAAACGGGTATCGGCCCTTCCAGAACAGCCTGTCATTTCAGTGTTAAAAACCATAACTGAATAGTAACAGCTATACCTTCAGTATTCATTAACTAGAAAACTTAACTCTCCTATTCATTTGTTAATTCATTTAAGTGAGGGGTATTTTTTTGATATATTGTCATCCATATACACTTTAGCAAAAGTAAACATTATAATGGTCTCTATTTCTACTTACCTATCTGTCTCCTCTGTGTCTGCCACAGTTCCTCTGGTCTCCTAGGCCTTCTTTGCCCACAGGTGGAGAATCTCTGGATAACACATTTCTTTTTCACTGGTACCTGCTATAGTTTGGATACGGTTGTTTGTTCTCACCCAAACTCATGTTGAAAAAAAGTCTGAAAGAATGCTTAACATCACTAATCATCAGAGAGATGCAAATCAAAACCACAGTGAGATACCATCTCACACGAGTCAGCATGGCTATTGTCAAAAAGTCAAAAAATAACAAATGGCTGGAAAGGCTGTAGAGAAAAGCAACACTTGTACACAGTTGGTGAGAATGTAAATTAGTTTAGCCCCTGTGGAAGGCAGTTTGGAGGTTTGTCAAAGAACTAAAAATAGAGTTACCATTCAACCTGGCAATCCCATTACTGGGTATGTACCCAAAGGGAAATAAATTATTCTATCAAAAAAGAAACATGTACGTGCATGTTCATTGCAGCACTGTTCACAATAGCAAAGACATGGAATCCACCTGGTGCTCATTAGTGGTGGACTAGTTAAAGAAAATGTGTATATATACATCGTGATATACCAAGCAGCCATAATAAAAAGGATGAAATCATGTTGTTTGCAGCAACGTGGCTGGAGCTGGAGGCCATTATCCTAAGAGAATTAACACAGGAACAGAAAACCAAATGCCACATGTTCTCACTAAGTGGGAGATAAGTTTTGAGCACATATGGACATAGATGTGGGAACGTAGACACTGGGGTCTCCAAAAGTGGGGAAGGAAGGGAAAGGGGCAAAGGTGGGAAAACTGCCTGTGGGGTGCTGTGCTCACTACTTGGGTAATAGGATCATTAGAAGCTCAGACTTCACTCTTGTACAATGTACTCATGTAACAAACGTACACATGTCCTCTCTAGATCTAAAATAGAAAAGTAGACTAAAAAGCCAAAACAACTCACATTGAAATTTGCTCCCCAGTGTTGGAGATTTGCTCCCCAGTGGGGCCAAGCGGAGGAGTTTGGGTCACGGGTGGATCCCTCGTGAACGTCTAGGTGCTGTTCTCTCGGTGGTGAGTGAGTTCTCACGTTTGCAAGACAGGACGAGTTCTGTTGGGAATGGTTTAGCTCCCCTGAGAGTGGGTTGTCATGAAGCCAGGATGCTGCTTGGCCATTGCATGTTTGCAGGTGTCTGCTTCACCTTTGACCTTCTCTGCCACGTTGTAACATAACATGAAGTTCCTGCCAGAGGCCACAGCCATGCCCTGAGCTTCTCAGCCTGCAGATCTGTGAGCTAGAGAAACCTCCTTTCTTTCTCAAGTGCCCAGTCTCAGGTATTCTGTGATAGCAACACAAATTGACCAAGACAGCACCTAATTAATGATAAATATGGTAGAACTCATTACATGTGTGGAGTTGATTAAATGATTTAAGAAGAGTTTCTCCTGGAAACCATCATTCTCAGCAAACTGACACAAGAACAGAAAATCAAACACCGCATGTTCTCACTCATAGGCGGGTGTTGAACAATGAGAACACATGGACACAGGGAGGGGAGCATCACACACTGGGGTCTGTTGGGGGGGAAGGGGAGGGACAGCGGGGGGTGGGATGAGTTGAGGAGGGATGGCATGGAGAGGGATGGCAGATATAGGTGATGGGGAGGAAGGCAGCAAATCACACTGCCATGTGTGTACCTATGCAACAATCTTGCATGTTCTTCACAGGTACCCCAAAACCTAAAATGCAATTAAAAAAAAGAATATATATATATATATAAAAGAAGAGTTTCTGAGCCCCTTGAGTGAAATGGTCTAGACGTGGTAGCATGAAACACCTCAGAACAGACAGGAGAGGCGCACACCTTGGAATGATGCCTAGAAGGCTGTGAAGAGCCCATGGGAGTGAATGCAGGACTGCTTGGCTTTTAGCCTTGATTATTCCATCCACGGAGCCATCACTTCAAACTAGTAGACACACATGCAGCATGCGGAGAAGCAAAACACCCCTGGAGTGGGCTGGAGTGGGTGGGCTGAGAGCTGGCATGAAAACACGGGAAGGTGACCTGGAGGCCGAGTGTCTGGGAGGCTCGGTGCCGGCCCCTTACGGCTTCTTAGAGCAGCACTGAGACGCTGCCTCGTGGGGATTATTCAGACTCAGGCAGGACACAGTCAGCTGTGTCATGAAAGGTCAGCTGTGCCATGGGAGGTCAGGTGTGCTATGAAAGCTCAGCTGTGCCACAAGAAGTCAGCTGTGCCACGGGAGGTGAGGTGTGACATGGGAGGTCAGCTGCGTCCTGTGGTGCACGCAACCCGCAATAATGCATGGTGCACTTAAAACTTGCAAGGAGACATTCTGTGTGAAGGGTTCTCATCACAGTAGAATGCAAGCATGGCATCCACACACTCCATTCGGATTAAGCCGCCTTTCAAAGATAATTCACCTTTTCATTTCTAGGACAGCATCCATTCGTTTATTTACAAGTCAGCTCTTTCTTGAGATTGAGACTTAGTTACTTAGCCTTAGAATGCCCTTGAAGTTATGGATGGAGGAGTGTGCCTTTGTGATGCCGAGCTGTACTCAGGTGTGGGTGCTGCTGGGGTCTCAGGGTGACTCGCTGTGCTAGAACTGGGGAAGAGGCACAGCCCCAGAGCCTGGCCTTATGAGGAGCAGGATGCTGGTGCTCTCTGCTGCCCCTGCTGTCGCTGGGACGCTCCTCCCTGTGTCACCTGAGCAGGGAAGCGGTTGTAAGGCTGCCACCAGTGCCCAGCAATGGGGTTCATCATGTTTATCAGGATAAAAGAAATTCTGTTCTTAATTCTTTCAGGAGAGCTGCCTTTTGTTGGTAAAAGGGATGTAGGTTTCTTTTCAAATGATTTTCAATTTGTTTAGCAATCTGTGTACAACATTTGGTAAAAAGAATTTAGAAAATGAGGACAAAATTTATCATTTTTTCTAATTAAAATTTTGGTTCTTTTTTCCTGAATTTCATGTATTCTTAATGCATAATTGGTTGAAGCAGAATGTTTCAGAGACTTGCCCTACAGGATGGTTTACACCAGTGGGTATCTCTCATGCTTCTTTTTACCTGGATGTATTACTCAGCTCAGGCCATCAGAGCAAAGTGCCTGGGACGGGGCGGCTCACACAACAGGAGTCTGTCCTCTGTCAGCCCTGGACGCTGGAAGTCCGAAATCATGGCATCACCATGCTTGAGGCCTCACTTGAGTGTGAGTGTGTCGGCACCACCTTCTCCCTGTGTCCTCACAGGGCTGACCCTCTGTGTCTAGGGGGATACCCATCAGACTGCATCAGGGCCCCGCTCCTGTGACTTCATTTAACTCTAGTTACCCCCTTCTGCAAATTTGGCTGCACTGGGGGTTCAGGCTTCAACAGATTAATGCTTAGAGCACTCAGTTCAGCCCATAACACAGGTTAAATAAACCATGTATATGTATTTTTGTGTTTCCACAAATTAAAATGCTTCTTGAGTTCAGCTGTAGAAAAGCAGATGCCCGTCAGTGTCGCCTCTGTGGATTCTTGTGGCTTGGTGACATCATTCATAAGATGAGGGCACATGTGACTATACCAGAGTCAAAACAGGAGCAGCTTGGCTTTAATTTTTTAATCTGCATGTGCTGTCTAGAGGAATTATTTGAGTTGTTTTTGAGTATCACACAGGTGATTATAAAGGCAGAGGTGCAGTTGCCAGAAAGGCTGGTTCATTTCCGTGGGAAAATGTTTCAGAGCCACAGAGCATCTTGGTTACCCATGACAGGTACTTTTTCTTTACCAATAAAAACAAGGAGGTAAAGTGTCTGCTAATATCCTGGGCACCATCTAAGTAGGTCTGTTTGACGTTGGTCTATTTTCTTCCTTTTCATTGTGTTCAGGATCACACAGTGGCGTCATTGTTTAATGTGGGTGACATGGTTTGGCTGTGTGCTCACCCAAATCTCTTCTTGTAGTTCCCATAATCCCCCTGTGTTGTGGGAGGGACCAGGTGGAGATAATTGAATCATGAGATGGTTTACCCGCTGATGTTCTCGTGTTAGAGAGTGAGTTCTCACAAGATCTGATGATTTTATAAACGTATGGCATTTCCCTTGCTTGTACTACTCCTTCTTGCCGCCACATGTAGAAAGATGTGTTTGCTTCCATTGCCTCCATGATTGTAAGTTTCCAGAGCCCTCCCCAGCCATGCTGAACTGTGAGTTAATTAAACCTCTTTCCTTTATAAATTACCCAGTGTTGGGTGTGTCTTTATTAGCAGTGTGAGAATGGACTAAAACAGTGGGTCTGTTTTGAAATTTGTTGGCATAAGACCTAATTTAAGGAAACTAAAGTTAGCAGCAGAAATGCAATGATCTGGTACACCCTTTTTAATGACAATGCATCCATCTTTTGGGATCTGTCCCTTACAATTCTTCTTTATATGGGTTGGTTCTATCTGCATCTCTGTCCTGGGTACCAAGCACAGGTGAATGGCAGAAGTTAAGGTTGTGGAAGCCGTGGGTTTCCAAGGAGACCAGGTGCGATAACACGGATGGCTCTGATTACTTTGTAGTGTTCCTAGAAAACAGCTGAAATGGCACATGGTGCTGAAAGGTTCGACACAGCGATGTTCTCTGCATAGAACAGTGCATCATTATTGTAAGGCACTAACCAGGGAATGTTTGTTTATTCAGTTCTTGATAAAAATAGATTTGTGAATTCAAAGGTGATCTCTCAACACCATCCAATTCTCAGTACATCTTATATTAAACACTGAGCATAGGAAACCTGTACAATTCCACAATGTCAGTATTTAGTGTGCCTCTTTCCGTGCCGAGTCAGCAGGCGCAGCCTGTCCGAGGTCATCCTGGGCCTCTGTCTAAGTCCCGAGGTGGGTGCAGGCTTCCTCCTGCTTCTCTTCTTGTGGGATTCTCTCCCTGCTCCTTGCTGACACCCACCTATTCTGGTTTGACAGACTTGTTCACATGGGGAGCAGCTGCCAGCGGCTGAAGGTGCAGTGGATTCATATTTTCATTGGCACTTGGGTTTACTTCTGGGCTTTCTGTTTTCTCTGTTGGTCTATGCATTTACACAAGTGTTAACTCGTGGTCTCTGCTGGCATCTGTCTAAGGAGGCTGAGGGCGGAAGGGCGGCCATCACAGTGGTTTTCATGCATCTGACATGGTGGGCTGTGTATACAGGAGCCTGTCAGGAAAATCTCGACCACCCCCAGGGCAAGTGGGGACAGCTGGGTGAGGAGCTGGTCCTGGGTCAGGAGGACCAGAGAGCTGAGGGCAACTGACCCTGGGATCCAAATTAATTATGTACCCTGGAGCCGTTAGAAGGAGCCGCTGCTCATTCAGGGTTAGGTCCAGGGAACACCCAGGCTGAGTGGTTCCTTAAATTAGCATTCCAAAAAATGTCGACACCTCTCCTGTAACCACAGAGGCTCTGGAGCCCAGGCTGGCCATGCCCTGTGAAAGCTGAAGTCTGGATATCGAGGATGAGGCTGTGGGGCTTAGTGATTTAGAGTCACTCAGGCACAGGAGGGCCCGTTTCTCATGCCAGGGAAGAACTGATCATACAAGCGGTATTTTTAGATTTCAAGAGGCTGCCCTGAAGGCAGGTGCTGAGGTGGCTGGCAGGTCCGAAGGTGAGAAAGCCTCTGGTTGGGTGCAGGGGAGGAAGCCTGAGAAACCAAGTGAGCTTTCGTTTCCCCGATTAGAAATGCCATTATTTTGGTGAAATAGTTTGGGAATCTTTGACACAGGTTTCCAAACTGTCCTTTTCAATCTGAAAATATGCCTGGAATTCTGGCAGGTGCTGGAAGGCCCAGCAAGCGCCTCCTATGTGTCTTTCTAAGCGTAAGAGGCTTTTGTGTTCCTACAGCAAGTGACAGGTATTGACTAGGCACTGTTGGTTTATATGGTTCAATTTTTTTTTTTTTTTTGAGAGGAAGTCTCACTCTGTTGCCAGGCTGAAGTGCAGTGGCTCACTGCAACCTCTGTGTCCTGGGTTCAAGTGCTTCTCCTGCCTCAGCTTCCCAAGTAGCTGGGACTATAGGCGCATGCCACCACACCCAGCTAATTTTTGTATTTTTAGTAGAGACAGTGTTTCACCATGTTGGCCAGGATGGTCTCGATCTCTTGACCGCATGATCCATCTGCCTTTACCTCCCAAGGTGCTAGGATTACAGGCGTGAGCCACTGCTCCCGGCCAATGCAATAATATTTTAATGTTATGGGAAATGGGAATATAGAAATAAAATATATACTTAAATATACATAAATAAAAATACGCTCTTAGAAGAAACATAATTTTGTGTCAAACCTTAAAACCAGCTGTTATGAAGTATCACAGACCTTTGTGCATTTCAAATTGGAATTCAAGAACCACATACACAGCCACGTCCTGGGAGCAAGTAACTCCCAGGATAAACTCAGCACACCGTTTCTTTTTTTTTTTTTTCCTTTTTCAAATAATAGCTTTATTGAGGTAGAATTCACAAACCATGCAGATCACTCATGTAAAGCATGTGGTTCTCGGATGTTCATGTACTCACAGAGCTGTACGAAGGAATCACTCATATACAGCGTGGGGTTCTGTGACATCTGTGTATCCACAGAGCTGTACGAGGGAATCATTCATATAAAGCTTATGGCTCTGACATCCAGGACTCACTCAGTTCTACAAGGAAATTGGTCATGTAAAGCATAGGGTTGTGTGACATCCATGTACCCACAGAACTGTACAAGGGAATCATTCAAGTAAAGCATGTCGTTCCGATGTCCGTCTGCTCATAGAGCTGTACAAAGGAATCACTCATGCACAGTGTGTGGTTCTGATGTCCGTGTACCCACAGAGCTGTACAAAGGAATCACTCATGCACAGTGTGTGGTTCTGATGTCCGTGTACCCACAGAGCTGTACAAAGGAATCACTCATGCACAGTGTGTGGTTCTCATGTCCGTGCACCCACAGAGCTGTACAAAGGAATCACTCATGCACAGTGTGTGGTTCTGATGTCCGTGTACCCACAGAGCTGTACAAAGGAATCACTCATG
>PVKV010031001.1:7470-21657 GCA_004027835.1 Alouatta palliata
AACCTCCGCCTCCTGGGTTCAAGCAATTCTCCTGCCTCAGCCTCCTGAGTAGCTGGGACTACAGGCGCATGCCACCACGCCCAGCTAATTTTTGTATTTTTAGTAGAGACGGGGTTTCACCACGTTGACCAGGATGGTCTCGATCTCTTGACCTCGTGATCCACCCGCCTCGGCCTCCCAAAGTGCTGGGATTACAGGCATGAGCCACCGCGCCCGGCCTTTTAAACTTATTTTTAAGTAAAGAAGTAACTTAATAGCCTCAACGTAGGCAATTCAAATCCACATTCACTAATCAATCTGGGTTTTATGGTCAATTTGTACAGGCACTAAAAAAACAACAAAAAAACACCTTAAACTTTAAAGCAGATGGCCCCTAAATAGTTTTCTCCTTTAGTTTTGTTCGAATGAATGACCTGGGGATCTGAATATTATCAACCACATCTGGAAGTGTGTGTGCATGCACGTATGTATTTGTATGTGTGGAGGGGTATAGCCAGGAAACTGAGTTTCATGTTATATTCCTTATAAGGTAATCTGAAAGAGATTAAGGGGAGAGGGGAATGAATAAAACAAGTAATTTGCACTTTTAAAGGGGCACAATAAAACAGGATTTAAAATAAATTTAATATGCTAAATACTAATGGGTAGTATAGACTTCTAAGAGCCTTTCATTCGACTGCCTTCTAAATCAATGTAGAAATAAATCAGACTTTATTTTTATGTATGCTGGTACAATCAGCAACTGCAGCATTAAAACAAGCCGCTTAAGCTGGGTACAAAAGCACACACCTGTAGTCCTAGCTACTTGGGAGGCTGAGGTGGGAGGAAGGCTTGAGCCCAGGAGTTTGAGTCCAGGCTGGGCAAGGTAGCAAGAGCCTCTCTCTAAAAAAAATAAAAATAAAAATAAATAAATAAATAAATAAAACAAGCCTTTAATAGTCTGGATCACTAGAAGATTATCTAAGATTATGATGGACTGCACATTAATGTCTTAAAGGACCCCCCTGCCAAAATCACCCTATTAAAAATCACACTCAGGTTTCTGACCTTGGGGTTTAGAAATTTACTTCTTATGCTTTAAAAACTCATTTTACTTCCTTCATCCTCTGATTTTTTTGGGGGAGAGAGGTTACTACTTCTTCGACTTTACGTCCTAGACATTAAATTCCTCCCTTAGTTCTAGTGCCCAGGCTGAGCAGAGACACTAAACCCCCTAATTCCTCTCAAGTTTCCCTTTCAGCTGCCTCAATGGTTCACTTGGCTACATTCATACTTCATTCAGAAGTCTGGAGCAGGGCCAGGTGCCGTGGCTCACTCCTATAATGCCAGCACTTTGGAAGGCTGAGACAGGTGGATCATTTGAGATCAGGAGTTCAAGACCAGCCTGGCCAAAATGGTGAAACCTCATCTCTACTAAAAATACAAAAATTAGCCGGGTAACAGTGCTGCGTGCCTCCAATCCTAGCTACTTGGGAGGCTGAGGCAGGAGAATCACTTGAGCCTGGGAGGTGGAGGTCGTGGTGAGCCAAGATCAAGCCACTGCACTCCAGTATGGGCAACAGAGAGACCCTGTCTCAAAAAAAAAAAAAAAAAAAAAAAAAAAAGACTGGAGCAGAAAAGAGAGATGACTGACAGGTTCTGGGAAGGTTCTGGCCCTTTGGGGTGCCAACATATGAATCCATTAACACTGACATACAGTTGACCAGCTGTTATAGTGCCATTCTTGTATCCCTGAAAGGCTGAAATGGGGGAAAAGAGAGAAACAGACGCTAGAATACACAGCTCCTCTGGTAGCATTCCTGCTAAAACAAAACCACCTCACAGACATAGGTCAGAGATGCCACTGATCACTCCTAGATTTCAGTAAATATCTAGTAACACTAATCATTAATGTCTGAACTTCGGTGGTGGGGACTTTCAGGCTTGGTTTTGTGATTTATCATTCCACTCTTTCCTAATAATACATTCTCTCTTTCCTTATTAAGTTGGAGTCTGACAGAAGGAAAAATGTGTAGGGTGGAATATTAGGCATATCATGCAAATTATCATATATCAGAAGATATTATAGAAACCAAAAGGCAGCATCTGTTTTCATCAAAATAGTCAATTGCTTCTCATAACTTTTCTTGCTTTTGTGATAGTTTCCTTCCAGATTGGCAAAGATTCAGGCAGGGTCCCCTAATGGTAAATTTAGAATTAAAAAAATATTTATTGATATCTTTTTAAAAAATGTTTGGTAATCCCAACTAATCATTCAAAATGCAAACTGTAAACACAACAGCAGCAAAAGAGTAACAGTTGAGTGAGTAAGCAGACTGAACAGGTGACAGACTGAGCAAGAGTGCGGGAGGGAGCAACAGAGAACAGAAGACACATGCACAAGTGTGCTACAGACAGTGATAATTTGAGTGTGTAAGAATTATTTGGACCACAGTGATTTCAATGCAACCATTTAGGAAACCTCTGGGCCAAATACTAAAACACAGGAGGAATGGACGAGCCTTCTTTGTGAGCATGCTCAGCATGTTGGCATGGAAACAAGGAAGCACAGAAGCTCTGTAATCACAATGAATGTCTACCATTTCTAAGATGCAAAGAAATTTTCTTTCTGGTCCCTGGGTACATCATATATTGTCTTTCCATGCTTTTCTTGACCCTGGAGGACTGTAGATGCAGACGCAGATGTTCCAAAATCCCCAAAGAAACCCCTAGACAAAAATTTAAAAATCACAGTAGCAGTAACACTGGGTTTGCTGGAATGCCCCTCCCTCTATCTTGGCCTATGATTTTCTTCTGGGCACCTCAACAGGAATGGTTAAGTTTTACCAATCTACTTGATAAAGCCATCATAAACTTCAGTCCCATGGTCACAGAGCTAGAGTGGATGGGGGTAAGTGTGTGTATGTGTGGCTCTGGGGATCTGGACACTGCCCCCCCTCACTTTGTAACCCTTGCCCAGAACACTGGGGTCGCTTCCACTGGAGAGACTCCATGGTAGCTCTAGAAGTGTCATTAAATACTCAGTTCACCAAAGTTGACCACCTCCGTTGTCATAGGATGATGCAGCATCTGCAGAAGCGCTGTCTGCTGCCCCCTACTGATGGGGGTGGAGTGACAGGTGCGAAGTAGGCGTGGACTTTAATATTGGGTAAATGGGTCTGAAACAAGACAAGAAACATTAAACATTTTTTTTTTTTTTTAGTAGAGACAGGGTTTCACCATGTTGACCAGGATGGTCTCGATCTCTTGACCTCGTGATCCACCCGCCTCGGCCTCCCAAAGTGCTGGGATTACAGGCGTGAGCCACCGCGCCCGGCCGAAACATTAAACATTTAAGAGAGAGGGCTTAAACAGAAAGAGCAATGTTGCTTTTCAAAAAAACTACCGAGGGGCTCAATGAACATGAAAGCAGGGCAAAGGCTAAGCACTGGTCAAGATGTTAGAAGGCCTAGGTTCTACTTTATTCCATCCTACGTTATTCTAAATGACCAGAACAACTCATATAACTTTGGTACCTGTTTGTGTAATAATGCAACTGAGGAAAGACATCATACTAATTTCTTATCTTCTCCAGAAAAGGATTTCCAGTTGTATTCTCATAGCTGAAAGAAGCTACTTGAGTTTTTGGTTTTGGTTTTGTTTTGTTTTTGACACAGAGTCTCATTCTATTGCCCAGGCTGGAGTGCAGTGCTGCAATCTTGGCTCACTGAAACCTCTGCCTCCTGGGCTCAAGTGATTCTCCTGCCTCAGTATCCAAGTAGCTGGGATGACAGGTACACTCTACCAGCCTAATTTTTGTATTTTTAATAGAGAGGGGGTTTCACCATGCTGGCCAGGCTGGCCTCAAACTCCTGACCTCAACTGATCCACTCATCTTAGCCTTCCAAGTGCTGAGATTTACAGGCATGAGCCACCGTGCCTGGCTAGCTACATTAGTTTAAAATAATTTTTTTACAAGTCATTTTGGACAATGAATTTTTTTCCTATTAAAAAAATTCTCATTATTCTCTTGTAACAACATGTCTAAATTAGTATTTCTAAATTCCTACTATATTCAAGGCAATTCGATAGTTAACTGAGGGAGTACAGAGATGGTCAAGATGGGAATTCTGCTCTTGGGCACATATAGTCTAGATATGTACATAAATACTCACACCTATTGTCCCAGCACTTTGGGAGGCTGAGGTGGGTGGACTGCTTGAGCCCAGAAGCAATAGCATATTAAAGTGGAAAGGTACTTGCTAAATGACTTCAAGAACAGATAACAGATCCATCTCCTGAGGGTTGAGAGACAGAAGAGATTCCTGACAGCCAGGCAGTCTAGGAACCCTGATATCAAGGAGGCCACATAAGATGCTCTAGTTGACCTGTGGCTCTTATTCTCTTTGGTGTAGAAAAAATATGGTTGCAGGGCCTCCTCCCCCAGTGCAATTATGCTCACAGTCCTCTATGTGTGAAGAGGGGAAGAGGAACTTAGACCAACTGGAACTCAAGGTAAGGTCTGGTACTCTTATTTGCTCAAGGCCATATGGCCAACATGGATTTTTTAGAGGTTAGTTTTTTGTTTTTGTTTTTTTGAGACAGAGTCTCATTCTTGTCACCCAGGTTGGAGTGCAGTGGCACAATCTTGGCTCACTGCCAACTTCTCCCTCCCAGGTTCAAATTATTCTCCTGCCTCAGCCTCCCAAGTAGCTGGGACTACAGGCATGCGCCACCACTCCTGGCTAATTTTTGTATTTTTAGTAGAGACAGGGTTTCACCATGTTGGCCAGGATGGTCTCCATCTCTTGACCTCATGATCTGCCTGCCTTGGCCTCTCAAAGTGCTGGGATTACAGGCATGAGCCACCGCACCCAGCCAGAGGTTGGTAATTTTTTTTTGAGATGGAGTTTCACTTTTGTTGCCCAGGCTGGAGTGCAATGGCATGATCTCGGCTCACTGCAATCTCCGCCTTCTGGTTCAAGCGATTCTCCTGCTTCAGCCTCCTAAGCAGCTGGGATTACAGGCGCTCACCACCACTCCCAGCTAATTTTTGTATTTTGAGTAGAGATGGGGTTTCACCACGTTAGCCAGGCTGGTCTTGCACTCCTGACCTCAGGTGATCCTCCCACCTCGGCCTCCCAAAGTGCTAGGATTATAGGCCTGAGCCACCGTGCCTGGCCTAGAAGTTGGTATTAAGGGCCTAAATAAGCACACTGTCTTTCCTACAGCAGGTGTAAAGCAGATATTCCAATAAATGTCTGTTGAGCAGAACAATCCAACATACAGATTCTTCCAGCTTTTTAAAATTTCTTTTTCTGGTCAGGAGCAGTGGGTCATGTCTGTAATCCCAGCACTTTGGGAGGTCGAGGCAATGGATCACTTGGGGTTACTTGTTCAAGACCAGCCGGGCCAATATGGTAAAACCCTGTCTCTACTAAAAATAAGCAACTTAGCGAGGTGTGGTGGTGGGCACCTGTAATCCCAGCTACTCGGGAGGCTGAAGCAGGAGCATCGCTTGAACCCAGGAGGTAGAGGTTGCAGTGAGCTGAGATCATGCCACTGCACTCCAGCCTGGGCGATGGAGCGAGACTCATGGTGGATAGGGCCAAAAGAAAAGGTAAAAATCTGGGCATGGCACAGTGACTCACACCTGTAATCTGAGCACTTTGGGAGGCTGAGGTGGGAGGATCGCTTGAGGCCGCCAGAAGTTTGAGATCAGCCTGCGCAACAAAGCAAGACCTTGTCTCTACAAAACAGTGTTTTGTTTTTTTTTTTGTAGTACAAACCTCACAATACAAAATAGTTTTTTTTAAGGCTAGGCATGGTGGCTCATACCTCTATTCCCAGCACTTTGGAAGGCCAAAGCAGGAAGATCACTTGAGCTCAGGAGTTTGAAACCAGCCTGGGCAACATGGTAAAATGCTCTCTCTACCACAAATATAAAAAATCAGGCTGGCATGATGGCACATGCCTGTAGTTTCAACTACTGGGAGGCTGAGGTGGGAGGCTGAGGTGGCAGGATGGCTTGAGCCTGGGAGGCAGAGGTTGCAGTGAGCCAAGATCGAGCCACTGTACTCCAGCCTGGGTAACAAAGGAGACCCTGTCTTAAAACAAGAAAAAAACCGAAGGTTTTTAAAAAATTAGCTATGTGTAGTGGTGTGTCTGTAGCCCTAGCCACTGGGGAGGCTGAGGCAGGAGGATCATTTGAGCCGAGGAGTTCAAGGCTGCAGTGTGCTAAGAAGGTGCCACTGTACTCCTGCCTGAGCAACAGACTGAGACCCCATCTCTTAAAAGAAAAGAAACAGAAAAGGTAAAAATCTGTCTACTTTACTTGTTGTCTTAAAAAAATATGAACTGCAGGAAAAGGGTTTAGTATGAAACACAAATACAAATTAAATTCTTTTTTTTTTTTGAGACGGAGTTTCGCTCTTGTTACCCAGGCTGGAGTGCAATGGCGCGATCTTGGCTCACCGCAACCTACGCCTCCTGGGTTCAAGCAATTCTCCTGCCTCAGCCTCCCGAGTAGCTGGGACTACAGGCGTGCGCCACCATGCCCAGCTAATTTTTGTATTTTTAGTAGAGATGGGGTTTCACCATGTTGACCAGGATGGTCTCGATCTCTTGACCTCGTGATCCACCCGCCTCGGCCTCCCAAAGTGCTGGGATTGCAGGCGTGAGCCACCGCGCCCGGCCAAATTAAATTCTTAAATCCCATTTAACCAAACACTTTCTCTGTTATTCCTTTCTTTCCTTTAGAACAAAAATGTGGCATGTGCTTTTTCTTTCTTTCTTTTTTCAATCTGGGAAAGTTACTAAGCCCTAGACATTATCAGAGAGACCCTGCTGGGTGGAGACCTACTTTTCTTCCCTTCATTGGGTCTTTTCCTACTAAATTTCCATCTCTGGAACCACAGGAAAAAACTATCTGCCCTTAGGTTTGCACTCTATTTTTTTTCCTTGTTAAATGTTCAAGTAAATATAAAAATCATACAAATCTAAATTTGGAAAAAATAAAGAGAGAGAGAGAGAGAAGAAAGTGCTGAGAACACTAGAGCTGGAGAGTTATGTAGCCATTTTTACCCTGAGTCTCTTGATTCCAGCCCGTGTGATTTGCTGGCAGTCATACAGTTCTATCCGCTCAAGGCTGTGACAGCTCTTCAAGTGCTCCAAGGATGCATCTGTGATTAGTGGGCAGTTGTCCAGCTCAATCACCTCCAGCTGGTCATGGGCACAGGCCCCGTTCCCCAGGTGACGAATTCCATCATCTGTGATCAGCTCACAGTGAGACAGACTCTGCAGCCAAACAGAGCAAGGAAGAATGTTGAAATATCTTCTGGCATTCCTCTACCAGAGGCTTGTGTAAAATTGGAAAGGAGACGTTTTGGTTTGATTTTGATGAATACGGAGCCAGCACTACATCCACATGGTGAACTTAAGAAAACTGGAGATAGTGGGGTTATGCTTTTGGCAATCAGTGATTGATATTTTGGTGTGTGACTCTAAATACATTGAATAAATGCATGTAATGACTATGAACTAGTTCATAAACAAAGTAAGACAGCCTGAAAAATTACCCCTTCCTCAAATTAACACTTTTCTTCTCTACAGGGACAAATGGGAATCAAGTTTTTCATTCATACTATTTTCTAGAATTTGAACTAAATAACTGAATATCTGGTTCAGGGACATGCCCCAACAATTAATTAGCTGAAGATTTTTACAGCTGTCAGGTGTGATCATCTCATCACATCATCTCTTCATCAATATTTATTAAATCCCTGGTTCAGGGAAACTCAGACACCTTGACCCCATTCCGGATAGCACTGTGCCACCAAACATCAAAAATGAGCCTGGATACAGAACAGTCACCCAGAATGCCTTCCTCATGCCCAGCCTTCCTGAAAACAGGAACAGAACTGCCCTTAGTTAAAGCTTTGATTTGTTCCATTCTTAAGCCCAGTAACATTTGATCTCAAGGTGAAGCAAATTCCATCTCATCCCCTGGATCTCTAGAAACTTAAACATCGTTCAGGCTGGAGTATGTTATCTGCAAGAGAGAACTCATAGGTTTCATGGCAGTTTTCAGTCTTCAAGTATTGATATAGAAGACATTTAACTTTTTCAGTTCTTATCTCAGTTTCCTACTTCACTCAGGTACTCCTTTGGTCCTCTGTAAGCTGGCAATCTGGGGAAGCATCCAGTCCTAAAATGGCAGCCAGACACTAAGAGATGGGTTCTTGAACTACAGTATTGGCTTTTGATTAAACCCAGTAAACACAGAAAACTTTCAAAGTCAAACTCACCAATACTTGAAGTCGAGGACAGTGTATAGAAAGTTGGATTAATGTGCTATCTGTTATCTGAAAGAAATACATATGCTGATTTTAGGTATAATCCAAATAAAATCCAGAGCCATATCTGATTCTTTTTTCTTTTAGAAAGGGTCTTGCGCCGGACACGGTGGCTCACGCCTGTAATGTCAACACTTTGGGACGCTGAAGCGGGCAGATCACAAGGTCAGGAATTCAAAACGAGCCTGACCAACATGGTGAAACCCCGTCTCTACCAAAAATACAAAAATTAGCCAGGCAACGTGGCGCATGCCTGTAATCTCGGCTACTCAGGAGGCTGAGTTACGAGAATCGTTTGAATCTGGGAGGCGAAGGTTGCAGTGAGCCGAGATTGCACCACTGCACTCCAGCCTAGGGTACAGAGCGAGACTCTATCTCAAACAAGATAAAAATAAAAAGAAAGGGTCATGTTCTGTTGCCCAGGCTAGAGTGCAGTGGCACAACTATAGCTCACTGCAGCCTAAGACTCCTGGGCTCAAGTAATCTTCCCACCTCAGCCCCCTGAATAGCTGGGACAACAAGCACAAGCCACCATGACTGACTAATTTTTTTAATTAATTTTTTTTTTTTGGTAGAGACAGGGTTTCACTATGTTGCCCAGGCTGCTCTCAAATTCCTGAGCTCAAGCAATCCTACCACCTCAGTCTCCCAAAGCTCTAGGATTACAGACCAACATGAGTGATCACAACTCACTGCAGCCTCAACTTCTCAGGCTCAAGCTATCTTTCTGCCTCAGCTTCCTGAGTGGCTGTGACTACAGATGTGCACCACCATGCTCGAGACTTTTCAAACTTTTCAGGTAGAAACAGGGTCTTGTTATGTTCCCTAGACTGGTCTTCAACTTTTGGGCTCAAGCAATCCTCCTGCCTCACCTCACAACGTGTTGGGATCACAGGTGTGAACTACTGCACCCAGCAACCCTATACCTCATTCTTTTTTTTTTTTTTTTTTTTTTTTTTTTGAGACAGAGTCTTGCTCTGTCGCCCAGGCAGGAGTGTAGTGGTATGATCTTGGCTCACTGCAACCTCCACCTTCAAGTGATTCTTGTGCCTCAGTCTCCCAAGCAGCTAGGATTACAGGCTAGGTTTTTTGTTTGTTTGTTTTGAGATGGAGTTTCATTCTGCTGCCCAGGATGGAGTGCAGTGGCACAATCTCAGCTCACTGCAACCTCTCCCTCCCGGATTCAAGCAATTCTCCTGCCTCAGCCTCCCAAGTAGCTGGGACTACAGACTCAGCTAATTTTTGTATTTTTAGTAGAGACGGGGAGTTTCGACATGTTGGCCAGGATGGTCTCCATCTGTTGACCTTGTGTTCCATCCACCTTGGCCTCCCAAAGTGCTGGTATTACAGGTGTGAGTCACCACCCCTGGCATTTTTTTTTGAGTTAGAGTCTCGCTCTGTTGCCCAGATTGGAGTGCAGTGGTGCAATCTCAGCTCACTGCAACCTCTACCTCCTGGGTTCAAGCAATTCTCCTGCCTCAGCCTGCCAAGTAGCTGGGATTACAGGCGTGTGCCACCATGCCCAGCTAATTTTTGTATTTTTAGTAGAGATGGGGTTTCACCATGTTGGCCAGGGTGGTCTTGAACTCCTGATTTCGTGATCTGCCTGCCTCGGCCTCCCAAAGGGTTGGGAGTACAGGCGTGAGCCACTGTGCCTGGCCCATCCTAAAATTTTTAATAAAGCATGCCACAACCCAGGATCAGTAACTTAGGTTATTTTCCCAAAGGTGGAAGCCAAGCACTGCTGGAATCTGGGTTAACTATGAACATTCAGGTAGGAAGAACAGTTTTCATAGTTATGTTAGGACTGAAAGTAAATCAGCACTTCTTTTCAAATTCTTCTCCAACTCTGAGTTTATTATTTTCTACTACACATAGCTTCATGGGGGCTAAAAAATGGCAGAGAAAGCAGATGGGCAAGCAGGCAGGCATGTCCGTTTAGAAGGACTAACACTGAAAGGGACATAGAGGACACTCAGGCATGTATAACACATAAATGGATGTAAACAAGTTTTAGTTTAGTAAGAACCTATAGCTATTAAGTAGTGCCATACAACAAATAATTTTTTTAAAGTGGCTTTTACAGTTACTGACATATCTCCTTTTATTTTTACCATTAAAAAATTAATTGCTCTTTCTTTTTTGGAGTCCCATCTTCGAAGTTTTTCCCTGGTCAATTAATAATCTCAAAAGTTCTCAAAATTGGTAATAAAAACTGTTAATGTGGCTCACAGCTGTCATCTTCAGCACTTTGAGAGGCTGAGGCGAGTGGATCACCTGAGGTCAGGAGTTCAAAACCAACCTGGCCAACATGGTGAAACCCCCATCTCTACTAAGAATAAAAAAAATCAGCCAGGCATGGTGGCACATGCCTGTAATACCAGCTACTTGGGAGGCCGAGGCAGAAGAACTGCTTGAAACTGGGAGGCGAAGGTTGCAGTGAGCTGGGATCATGCCACTGCACTTCAGTGTGGGCAACAAGAGTAAAACTCTGTCTCAAAAATAAAAAATAAAAAAATAAAAAATAAAAACTATTAATAAGGAGATCAGTTTGCCCTAAGGGCATAGTTCTATGTAGAGTCAGGTCTCCAGGGCTAATGATGCCAGGGATATAGGATACAGCAAAGTTAAAGAAAGGCAGTGCTATATAGATCCAGTTGATGGGGCTCTAATTATTTACTAGTATCATAACTCTATAGGTCTAAGGAAATATTTTTAATGGCTTTATGGCCTGAATGCTTAGGCCTCCTTTTTCTCTAATGGCAACCTGATTGAGGACATGTATTTCCACAGTTCTGTGACACACACCATGAGCACCTCTGCCTGGAAGATGTCTTACTTAATGAAGAATCAGCAATGCTGTCAGCTACTACAGAGTCCTACACTAGGGCAGAGAACTAGACATTCTGATGTCATGTATTATCTGAGTGTCTACCAAACTGTATTTCTGAATTAAAATTTATAATCTTACCTGAACACACTCTTCCAGGTCCATCTTTTCAAGTTCATGGCAATTCTACAAAGTACAAAACCAAACATTACAGTAGAAACATTTAAAATATGAGAAAACTTTAAGGCCAGAAAACTAACAAGTAATATTAAATATACTGATGAATTTTTTTTTTTCTTTTTGAGACGGGGTTTCGCTTGTTGCCCGGGATAGACCACAATGGTGCAATCTCAGCTCACTGCAACCTCCGCCTTCTATGTTCAAGCAATTCTCCTGTCTCAGCCTCTGGAGTAACTGGGATTACAGGCATGCACCACCACACCCGGCTAAATTTTGTATTTTTAGTAGAGATGGGGGCCAGGCAAGGTGGCTCACACCTGTAAGCCTAACACTTTGGGAGGCTGAGGTGGGCGGATCATGAGGTCAGGAGTTCGAGACCAGCCTGACCAACATGGTGAAACCCCGTCTCTACTAAAAATACAAAAATGAGCTGGGCATGATGGTGCACACCTGTAATCCCAGCTACTCAGGAGGCTGAGGCAGGAGAACTGCTTGAACCCAGAAAGTGGAGGCTGCAGTGAGCAGAGTACACTACACTCCAGCCTGGGCAACAGAGTAAAACTCCATCTCAAAACAAAACAAAACAAAACAAAAAAAACGGCCAGGTGCAGTGGCTCACGCCTGTAATCCCAGCACTTTGGGAGGCCGAGGCAGATGGATCACAGGGTCAGGAGTTCAAGACCAGCCTGGCCAAGACGGTGAAACCCCTTGTTTGAACTCACAGGTCTGACTTAAAAAAAAAAAAAAGAAAAAAGTAGAGATGGGGTTTATCCTTGTTGGTCAGGCTGGTCTCAAACTCCCAACCTCAGGTGATCAGCCTGCCTCGGCCTGCAAAAGTACTGGGATTACAGGCATGAGCCACTGTGCCCGGCACTGATGAATTCTTTAGTGTTTCACAGCTGGTGTCATGCTAATTTTTTTTCTTTTTTTTGAGACAGGGTCTCAGTCAGTCACCCAGGCTGGAGTACAGTAGTGTGATCATGGCTCAGTGCAGTCTCCGCCTCCCTAGGCTCAGGTGATTCTCCCACCTCAGCTTCCTGAGTAGTTGAGACCACAGACATGTGCCCCCACACTT
Source organism: Alouatta palliata (assembly GCA_004027835.1). NCBI lineage: Eukaryota > Metazoa > Chordata > Mammalia > Primates > Atelidae > Alouatta > Alouatta palliata. Next base: position 19,889 of record PVKV010031001.1, read on the forward strand.
GGCTAATTTTTTTTTTTTTTTTTTTTTTAAAGATGGGGGTTTCACCGTATTGGTCAGGCTGGTCTTGAACTCCTGACCTCAGGTGATCCGCCCACCTCAGCCTTCCAAAGTGCTAGTATTACAGGCGTGAGCCACTGCACCTGGCATTTTGTTTGTTTGTTTGAGATGGAGTCTTGCTCTGCTGCCCAGCCTGGAGTGCAGTTGCGCAATCTTGGCTCACTGCAACCTCCACCTCTCAGTTGATTCTCCTGCCTCAGCCTCCTGAGTAGCTGGTATTACAGGCATACGCCACCATGCCTGGCTAATTTTTGTATTTTTAGTAGCAACAGGGTTTCACCATGTTGGTGAGGCTGGTCTCAATGTCCTGACCTTGTGATCCGCCCACCCTGGCCTCCTAAAGTGCTGAGATCACTGTGTTCAGCCTTGTATTTCTTAAAAAGATGAAATTTCGCCATGTTGCCCGGGCTGGGCTCAAACTCCCGGGGCTCAAGCAATCTGCCTGCCTCGGCCTTCTAAAATGTTGGGATTACAGGCATGAGCCGCTACATCTGGCCTATGTGCTCCTTTAGTCATGGCATGTGCTGGCCCCCACCTAATTAGTATTCTATCAATCTGCCTAAAACCAAATGACCATCCTCTTGTCCCGTAACACTGGTCAAAGTCAGTATAATTTTAAGTATTACTATACAGTAATTTATAAACCCATCCAAGTACTAAAATCTTCAGGAGAATACAGAAAATCTCCTAAAACCTTTCTATTTAAAACCAGACATGCTGGCCAGGCACCGTGGCTCATGCTTGTAATCCCAGCACTTTGGGAAGCTGAAGTGGGCAGAACACCTGAGGTCAGGAGTTTGAGATCAGCCCGGCCAACATGGTGAAACCCTATTCTCTACTTAAAATACAAAAATTAGTCGGGCATGGTGGTGTGCACCTGTAATCCTAGCTACTTGGGAGGCTGAGGCAGAAGAATCGCTGGAACCTGGGGAGGTAGAGGCTGCAGTGAGCTAAGATTGTGCCACTGCACTCCAGCCTGGGCAACAGAGCAAGATTCTATCTCAAAACATAAAAATAAAACCAGTGATTTTCAATGTTACTTTCATCCACTAGTCATATGCCAAAATAACCAAGTAAGTTTCTTTCACAAAGTACCAGAAAGCACGGGCTGAATTTATTATCTTATGAAATTGTGGAGAATCAAGCTGGGTACAGTGGCTCACGTCTGTAATCCCAGTACTTTGGGAGGCTGAGGTGGCCGGATCACTTGAGGTCAGGAGTTCAAGACCAGCCTGGCCAACATGGTAAAACCCTGTCTCTACTAAAAATACAAAATTTAGCTGGATGTGGTGGTGCACACTTGTAATCCCAGCTACTCGGGAGACTAAGGCAGGAGAATTACTTGAATCTGGAAGGCAGAGGTTGCAGTGAGTCGAGATCATGCCACTGCATTCCAGCCTAGGTGACAGAGCAAGAGCCTATCTTAAAAAAATTTTTAAATAAAAAAAAAAAAAGCCTCATGAAGAGGTGTCATATTCTCCAATGCATGTGTGCATTTCTAGAGCAGTTTGTATTTTTTTTTTGACTATTACAAAAGTTTATTTAACAAAAAGTCTAATATGAAAATGTACATGACCTAATTTTTACATCATAGTAAAACAGGCCCTATGGAGAGAGGACATGGGTTTCTCCGCTGAACAGCCATTGTCTATACTCGTTCCAAGGCTTCTAACATGATGATACTATTTCCTCGTATTACCACCATTCCAATA
>PVKV010031002.1:0-21567 GCA_004027835.1 Alouatta palliata
GGGTGCGGGAGGTGTGGGCCTGGGTGCGGGAGGTGTGGGCCTGGGTGCGGGAGGAGTGGGCATGGGTGCAAGAGGAATGGGCATGGGCGGGACTCTGAGGAGAGGTCCCAGAAGGCCTCCTGCAGCGGACTCCGCAGGTCCACACTGTACCCGAGCAGTGACCCAGGACTCACAAAGCTGCCTGTGAAACAGCCATTCTAGAAACAGCAGCAGGGGCTCTGCCGGGCTACACGGCAGCTCTTCCTTGGCTGTGCCTTTCTGTGGTATTGAATGGCTCCCCTCTCTCCGCCTCTCTCTGTAGCCCTGCCTGTCTCTCTCTCTGTCTCTCTCTTTCACACACACGTGCACACACACACACACACACACACTCTCTCTCTCATAAATCTCATAATTTAAAACCAGCCATGCACCATCGGGACCCCTGGGGCTCCTTCATGGTGCCCTGGTCCCTGCACCTGCCTTGCCCCCTGCCCAGGCAGCCCCCACAGTGCCCACAGGCCCTGAGGATGAAAGGCCCCAGAACCTCCTCCCAGCCCATCACGGCCCACCTCATCCCCAGGAAACAAGCAGCGGGTGTCTGTAATGACTTTCCACACCAGTAAGTGGTCAGCTCCAGAAATAATTACTCACATAAGCAATTTCCCTTTTTATCTGAAGCAGGGAGGGTGTCTTTTGGGTTTGGGGAACAAAAAATTGCTTTTCATAAGTACTCAATTTAGAATTGTTTGCTAAAATTAAGCCCTTGTTCACCAGACATTTTTAAACTGAGTAATTTTTAACCCATGCCATCTGATAAGTAATCTGTTTGATTAGTAGTAAAAAAAAAATTACTTGCCACATTTCTGCATAGCATAAATTTAAACTCTCTCTGGTCACTGCTCTCGTGGGGAAAGTCAGTGTGCTCAGCTTCTGGGGCTGTCAGACAACGAGCAGAGCTGGTCCCGAGACAGACCGAGCCACCCGCACCCGAGGGATCCCTAGGCCTGAGGCCTGCGGCTCCACCCTCGGGGGGTTACAACCCGACAGCGGAGGTGAGACCTGGGATCAGGCATGGAGGAGGCTAAAGAGAAACAATGCCAGATGGGAACGTGCGCCTTCGGGAAAGAATGAAGAACATCTGAAACTGTAAATAGCTGGATGAATAAAGACTAATTTTCCTCTTAATTTCTTTAAGATACATAAGACTGTTTAAAGCAAAAGTAACACATTTTCTTGTGAGGTTTACACAGTGTGTGGCTGTAACATCCACGGCAACTACCACATTAAAAAGGGAGAAGAGGGAGCGGGCACATCTGTGTTGCCGCAGGTTTACCAGAGTGCCTAAAATCTTACAATATTAACTCTGGGAAAACTGTCCAAAGGTCAGGATGCACATTGGAACTCCATGAGTAGCCACTTAAAAAAAGGCAAAGAGGTATAGCTAAAAAGTCAACGAATCCATTACAACGGAATTCTAAAAAATACTAGCATAATTCAAATGAAGGCGGGATGGGAGGAACAGAGAACCAAAACAGAGGAACCAAACAGAAAACACATAACAAAACCTGCTTAGCTGTCTGCGGCCATACCACCCTGAACGCACCTGATCTCAGAAGCTAAGCAAGGGTGGGCCTGGTTAGTACTTGGATGGGAGACCACCTGGGAATACCGGGTGCTGTAGGCTTTAAAAAAAAAAAAAAAAAAAAAAAAAAAAAAAAAAAAAAAAAAAAAAAAAAAGATGCTTAGCTGAGTGTGGTGGCATGTGCCAGTAGTCCCAGCTACTTGGGAGGCTGAGATGGAAGGATTGCTTGACCCTGGGAGGTGGAGGCTACAGTGAGCCATGATCATGCCACTGCACTCAGCCTGGGTGGCAGAAAGAGACTCTGTCTCCTACCCAAAACAGATAGGCCTAAATCCAATTATATCAACAACTACATTAAATACGAATAGAATAAACACTCCAATTAAAAGACAGAGATTGTCAGACAGTTTTTTAAAGCAAGAGCCAACTATATACTGTCTATAAGAGATTCACTTTATTTTTTGTGTAATTAGATTCTGGTGGTCTTAGAGATTTACTTTAAATATGAAGACACATTGAAAGGACAAGAATATATCATGTGAACCACAAGCATGTGAATGCTAGAGAAGCTGTGTAATATCAGATGAAATAGACATTTAGACAAAGATTATCATTGGAAATAAAGAGGGACGCTTCATAATGCTGAAGGGCTGGTTCTTCAGAAAGGCAGGACAGTCACAGAGTTGAATCCACTTGTAACAGCTTCTAAACACAGGAAGCAACATCCACAGAGTTCAGGGGAGAAACGATTCCACAATCATAGTCAGGGACTTCAACACCCCTCAACAAAAATCTCAGTTAAGACAAACATCTGAACAACACTATCAATCAACTAGACCCAAATGATGGCCACCCCACCCACCACCTGGAGAATACACATTCTTTTCCGTGGCAAGTGGCACATTCAGAAAGAGGGAGCAGATGCTGGGCCAAAAATGAATCCAGCGACATTAACAGTGTTAAAATAAGGGTGTGGGAGTTGATTGGTCTCTAAGATTTACCATGTTAGGCCAGGCATGGTGGTTCCTGCCTGTAATCCCAGCACTTTGGGAGGCCGAGGTGGGCAGATCACAGGGTCAAGAGATTGAGACTATCCTGGCCAACATGGTGAAACCTCGTCTCTACTAAAAATAGAAAAATTAACCGGGCATGGTGGCGCGTGCCTGTAGTCCTGGCTACTCAGGAGGCTGAGGCAGAAGAATCGTTTGAACCCGGGAGGCGGAGGTTGCAGTGAGCTGAGATCCCGCCACGGCACTCCAGCCTGGCGACAGGGCAAAAGTGAGACCGTCTACAAAAAAAAAAATGTTTACCATGTTAAACCTCAAATGAAGTGGCATAACTCTAAGTAGTAAAAGAGCTTGACAGAGAGAGAGAGACAGAGAGGAAGGGAGGGAGGGAGAGAGAACCCATTTCTTTACAGGTACCATTGAAGAGAATTTGGAGAACTGAAGCATCTCCCACCTGAGTGACTCAGGTGTAACCTGCAGGCCTTCTCACCCTGCGATTCTGTGATTCTGCGTGATTTCCAAGCACTTTGATGGGCACTTTATGCACGTGGCCTGGTCTCATGGCCACAGCAGCTTTGGGAGGTAGAAAGCATGGTTCTGTCTCACATATGGGGAACAAGCTGTTTGGAAAGATTAATTTTTCCTTCGCCAGCAGTAAGTGGCAGAACGAAGGAAGATTACCACCCCACGTGACCTGAAAGCTCAGATGATACGCCACAGTCTGTATCTTATATTTCATATTAGACCGACTGAGGCTCACAGGCAAAACTCTGAGGCCCTGAAGATCCTAGGTGGCCTTAAAATGATGGAAGGGAGCTCTCACTGCAGCACGATTCCCCAGCACGCCATCGCCTCATCTCCCTCTCTTTGCGGCCTCTGCTCCCGGAGACAGGGGACTGTGTTTATCTTGTTCATCAGCACGTCCCTGGAACTAACTGTGTCTGCTACACAGAATAGGCAGTTAATCCATGCGGGTTAAATAAGTAAATAGAATTACTAAATAAATTGCATTATAATGTAAGGCAAATCTTGAAATGCAAACCTCCAAGTGCTACGTGCCCTCCAAAAACAGCCTTCTGCAGACTGGCTCTCCCATGCAGACACTTCCAGGTTGCCCCTCCTTTTTCCCTTTCGAGTGTTTAATGCTGGACTCACCCCAGCTGTCCTAACTCATCAATAGGAAGTGCACGATGTACCGTCTCTTCCCACCACTTGCTCCGGCACGCAGAGGCTCCCTGTGCAGTCGGCATCCGTCAGGACACCTGACACTAGCCGTGGTACTGACAAAAATCCCTGAACCTCAGGGGCTCACAGAAGAGGTTTCCTGCTTGTGCGTGCAACGTCCACTGAGAAGTGGGGTCTTCCTGAGACTCGTCTTCACATGGTGACTCAGGGCCACACCGTCTGTGTGTTTTAATGTTTCATCTCCCCGACGTGGCCTTCGTTCCTGCTGCAGAGGGAAGAGAGGGCTGAGAGGCTGGAGGGATGCTTCAGGGCCAGGCCTGGACACACGGCACACAGGAGGCCCCAGCGGACCCCAGAGCAGGTGGGAGAGTGAATGCAGCCTTCCTGTGCCCAGGAGAGGGCCCAGCATGGTGAACTAAGCTCCCCAGACACACCAGCTGGCTCGACACACCAGCTGGCTCAACGCTCAGCAAGAAAGAAAACCCTTCCTTCTTACAGCGCTGTCCCAGGCAGGCCCTCAGCAGCCACTCCACGGCTCTGCTCTCCGGGGAAGTCTCCGCAGACGCCTCTCTCCTTTCCTCTGTTTCCCTGTTTCCCCTGCTTGTACATTGAAAACTTCTCTGATTGCTTCTGAAAATCGTAAGAATGAAGCTAATGTCCAATTTTTACGAAACGAAGTTAAGCCATAAATCTCGAAGTGCAGCGAGACATATAAACGAAGCAGCACCCTCTATCTGGAAATCCCTCGAGAATATCAGCGGCCCCCTTCCAAGGCCTCCCGTGATCATGCTTTTTGTTTGACCACCAGGGATCAAAATAACTGTAAAAATCATCTTGTGTTGTATTCCGTTCCGTCTCCTCACTGCCGTCTCCACACCGTTTTCTACCATTAAGCATTTTCAGGAGCCGGCCTGGGAATCTCAACCACATTTATGACACTGGATTTGAAACAGCCGGTGCACCCACACACTTCATATTTGGAAGTAAGAGCCCTTCTGTATTTTAACTCTTCGGAAACATGTAAAGTGTATATGGTAAATGGAGTAACTTGCAACTATCTAAAACGTTAACGAAAGCAATGGTTTTCTGACCATTTCACTCAACAGAAGCTGCTGTTGTAAAGAACCTCAGGCCGCTCACGTGTTCAGAAATGGCGTCCTTCCAGCAAGAGCTGGACTGTTTCCAGGCATGTCTTTAACGCCCGCCCACTGCAGAATGACCTGGCCAGGTGTCTCCCACGCCACGGCTCACCCTGAAGTCACACAAGCTGATAAGTGACTGAAACCCGTGGAAATCCCCGTACAACACTGGAGCCTGGCTGTTGGTATCAGAGAGACACACGTGCACAGGGCCCTGAGCGAACACAGTGCACACCGTAATTCTCCAGACGGCGGCAAGGGCTGTGCAGCCTCGACAGGTAAACCCGGAGGATTCGCAGTTGCGAGCTGTATGCCCATCACCTCGGCAAACGGCCCTTCCTTTACTTAAACCAGTTTTTCCTTGGCTTCCAAGAGCTGGATCTCTAAATATCTCAACGTGGAAAATGAAATCCAAATGACTACTGAGAGCACAGCCTGGCCTACCGCAAGCAGAGCGCCTGCCACGGAACCACGGTCTGCTCCTCATGGCCTCTCGCAAGTAGAGCACCTGCAAAGCCACGGTCTGACCCTTATGCCCTGAGCCCCAGAGGGTGGACTATGTGCGAGCCGAGCTGCCCGTGCTCAAGCAGCCTCTGGTCACCGTCACGTGAGGATTTGCTGCGTGGGCGTGGGGCCTTGAGCCTGCACTGGTGGAGGGCCGAACCCGGGATGCTGGCCATGGGCAGGTGGCTGGAGGCAGGCGGACTGGTGGGGAGAACAAGGAGAGGGAGGAGGCAATGGCGGAGGAGAGAAAAGGCCAAAGTGTGGGAGGGTGCAGAAGGGCACAGCTCCTGGCTCCTAGAACAGTGCCTGGTACAGAGGCACTCAAGTATTTGCTTATTTAAAATTAAAATAATAATAGGACGGGTAGGTGGCTCTCTCTGGTTCCCTGCACTTTGGGAGGTTAGGTGGTCAGATCACTTGAGCCCCGGAGTTGGAGACCAGCCTGGCCAATATGGTGAAATGCAATCTATACAAAAAATACAAAAATAAGCCAGGCGAGGTGGCGTGCACCTGTAAGTCCAGCTACTCGGGAGCCTGAGGCCAGAGAATCACTGGAGCCCTGCAGGTGGAGGGCCAGTGAGCCGAGCACATGCTGCTGCACTCCAGCCTGGGGACGTGAGTGAAACCCTGCCTCAAAATAAATAAATAAATAAAAATAAATCTGACATCATAAGAGAATTTTAAGTCTGGGAGATCTTTTAACGACTGTCTATTTCCAGCCCCACACATTCCCCCCTTGACCACATGCTCATGCAGGTACACATCTGTACTCCCACAAATCATACATTATGCACACACGCACACACGCACAGAGAGGCAGGCACAGACGGGGTGAAGAAGCCATGGCCCAGAAAGCCCACGTAGCTCTCCCAAGCGGAAACGCAGGCAGTACCCAGGAGAGAAGGGGAATGCCCACCCAGACCCGGCTCAGACCCCGCAAGCCATGGATCTGTGAGGTGACTCACTGGCCAGCCGGCACCTTCCCCAGAACAGCAGCTCCCCAGGTGGATGACGGTCAGCCAGTGACAGGCTCAGAAGAGAAATTCAGCTGTAAATCTGGAGGTCACACTAACCAGGCTAAGGAGCCAGGGCGAGGTCCTCGCAGAGCTGCCGCCTGCACCAGCCCTGGTGGGCCCCTCCTCTCCCCTGTGCCTCTCCCAGGAACTCACCGGTGCCCACGGGTAGGATAAGCGCCCCCAGCACAGAAGGAAGTCACTTCGCACCCGTGACTGTGCTTAACAAACGAAAGGCTGTCACTGGTATCGGGCAGTGACTGTCACTGCACTTGACAGATGAGGACGCTGGGGCTCGGAGAGGTGGGTGGCTGCTCGGGTCACAGGGTCAGCAAAGCACAAAGCCTCGAGCGATCCCTGTGTGGCTGGCTTGGAAGCCCCACTCCACGTGGCCGCCTCGCTGGCAGAGGCCTCAGCCTCGGAGGGGCGTAATTCCAGCCCTCGTCCTCTGCAAAGGGCAGATCAGGGTGCAGTGTCCCCTCCACAGGGTCACCTCCTGGGGTGGAGCAGGCCACATCTCTTCGCTCACAGATAAACCGGGGTCAGCCCACCACACGCACCCTATCATGGGAAAAGCGTTTTTATCCAGGTCCCTCCAGCTCGTGGACCCTGTGGAAGAGCCAGCCACGAGGCTGAGGGACACCTGGGCCGACCAGGGCTCCCGGCTCCTCTAGACCAACACACGGACGTGCTGAGCTCACTCACAACCTCAGAACGGAGTCTTGTTTTTGTGCAGGAGCAAAGCTCCCCTACTTCCGAGAGCCTCGTGCTCCCGCTCTCCTGTGGCGTGAAAAACTCACTTCCGACCTGATGCACTCTTTTGTTGGAAGGAAGGCTGGGAATGATGGCACCACAAATCCTGCCCCTTTTCCAGAGGCACATGGGGACCGTCTGGCACAGAGGCCTCTCAGGGTCTCCCTCCGTCCCTGCCCCCCGTGGGTCACGCCTGCACTGACCACCTGATCGTCCTTTGTATGCGTTAAAGCTCCCACAATGACGCCCCAACCTGCTTTGTCTCCCACTAAAAGGCTCCTCCATTAATTCTCAAGGTCATTTCCAGCTGAGGCCCCAGGCCTAAGTGGTGACAAATTCTATTCATCTTTGTTTTACCGCTGCGGTTGCGGTCTTCACCAGACCCAGAGCTGCAGGCCGAGTGCTGGAAGAAGGTACATTTCATCTTCCCGTCCAGGGTTGTGTGGCCTGTGAACCCGAGGTGATAGGTTTTCAATGGCCACTTAGCTTTCCTAGTTTCATAGGCTGTTCCAAGATGCAGACGGCAGCGCGCGTGGACACGGCTGATGAGATGCAAGTCAATACCATAAACGCTGCTGACCAGGGATTCTCCCCGCCTCCCGCCTCCTGGCATCTCCATTTTTCCAACAGCATAAAGAGGGTGTCGGTGCAAGATGAATGGAGCTTGGGACAGGACAGGCCGTGTAGGGAGCTGCAGCCGGTGTCTCGGGGATGAGAGGGTGCTTGCCAGAGTGGCCGGGGCCTGGCTCCTCTGACTTTTACATCCCCCAGAGCCAGGTCTCTGAGGGTGGTAGGATGAATGGGGTGTGCTCTTGAGCCACAGAAAACCAGGCCAGGTTCAAAGGGAGATGCAGCTACGTTTGCTGAGTGGGCGAAGGTGATGCGGGGCCGGGGGGTAAGGGGGAAACCCCCTCCCAGCCCGTGGCCAGCAAGCCAACACTCCTTAACACCCCATTTATCACCTGAGCACCTGGGTATGAGAAGGAACAAGGTTTAGCAAGCTGAGTGAGGGAGAAAGGGTCTGGAAATGATACCACAGGTGACTGATGCTCCTGAGAAGCCCTGAGCCAGGAGGCCCCGTCCACACCTGGCACCCCCCTCGCTGGCACACCTCTCGCTGGCACACCTGCCCCATTCACACTCTGCTTTCATTCACAAAAGTCCAGGCTGGAGGGGTAGGTGGCAAGGCCCAGAGACAGACGCTGTCGCCTCTTACAGGTGCCACCCCTAGCCGTGGCACAGCCTGGGTGATGGGTGCCAGGCCGCATGCGGTGAGCCAGTGCTCAAATGGGTGCCAACGGGGGGTTTCAGGACTGCCTGGCCAGAAGTGGGTCTGCCTCAGTGCCCCTCCCAGCCCCCAAAATACACAGGTACCCCCTACACCAAACAGAAAGGGTATGGCACCCCTCATCCGTCTACAGGATTTTCAATCTTTCCTTCAATCTCCTTTAAACCAGAGTGCACATCCTTTAGGGTGTGGCCCTTGTGACTGCGGGATGCCCCAGTTAAAGGTGATCTGAGGTGCCAAACGTCCGTCCACACTGCGGGTGATGGCTGGACACACAGCCTCCCTGCCTCTCTCCTCCTGTGGCTTCTGTGAAGTAAATCCACTTTCAGACCAGTGCCCGTCAAAATAGATCTCCTTCTGGGAGAAACCATCTCCAAACAGCGGAGGGGTTTTTTCTTTTAATAAATAATTATGTAAGTACCTTCATGGAACAAAATGCTGTAGTCCGTATTCAGAGATGCAAAATAAGCAGCCCTGCCCTTCAGAAACAGAGGTCAGAAAGCAAGTCACCCCAAAGTGTCCTAGAAACGAAGGTGGCAAATGCACTGCTGAAGCCACAGGAATCCAGGAAAGGGGGTGTCCACGCTGGTGGGAAGGTGCAGGGAGAGCAGGGGAGGGCTGGCTCTGGGCAGCGCCACGAGCAGGGGAGTAGGAGAGAACACGGGCCTGTCTGGGGCGGGAGCTTGGACTCGCAAACCTGCACCCAGGCTGGGCAGGGACCACGAGCTCCCAAGTGGAGCCTGAACCCAGGTGTAGACAGGTTTGGATGTCAGGCCAAGGATTTGGGTTTTTTTCCTGGAGGCCGCGGGGAGCTGTTAAAGGGATTTAAACGGAGACCGGGGGAGAAGTGAGGCCAATGCGATGGGTTGAACCATCTTGGCAAACAAGAGCCTGAGCGAGTGCCCAGCGGACTGGAGGCCTCAAGTCTTCCTCTCGGCAGCCCCCGGCCCAGCCCAGGCATCGCGGCGTCTCCGCAACTGCCGTGCTACCGGCCACTGTGCCCCCAAGGCCTTAAAACTTTTCACGACGACTGGGACTGCTCTGAAGCTGTGCTCGTGGGCCTGAAGACTCACATCCCTCAACTTTCATGCGGGTAAAGACAACAGGGACTGATTCTCTCAACACCAGTGAGAACCGCCGTCACACAGCCAGGGGGAGGCTTGCTGTGAGCGTGTTCTCCGTTTCACCCATCCTGTGAGTTCGCAGTTCTGCGTCAGTGCACACGCGTGGCTTCTGGAAGGATAAACAAGTTCCCGGTGACAGCGGCTGACTCCTAGGAAGATGTATGAGTGCTGGGGCTGGGAGGGAGACGCCCCTTCCCTTCCCCCAAGGGAAGCCCTCTGGTGTGCACGTGCCATGCCTTAATACAAGAAGAGGAGTTCATTAAAACGTAGTGAATAACTGTGAGAAGCACAGACACATCTGTCTATTGCATTAGAAATAACATGCACGGAAATATGTGATATGCATGTAAGGGGTTGGCCGGGCGCGGTGGCTCACACCTGTAATCCCAGCATTTGGGAGGCCAAGGTGGGTGGATCACTTGAGGTCAGGAGTTAGAAACCAGCCTGACCAACAAGGTGAAACCCCATCGCTACTAAAAACACAAAATTAGCCAGGGGTGGTGGACACCTGTAATCCCAGCTACTCGGGAGGCTGAGGCAGGAGAATCACTTGAACCTGGGAGGCGGAGGTTGCAGTGAGCTGAGATCACGCCACTACACTCCAGCCTGGCAACAGAGCAAGACTCCTTCTCAAATAAATAAATAAATGTAAAGGGTTATGCTTACATGACTGGAGGTTCTTGGACTTGCCCAAGGGGTTTTCCATCTGATGTGGTTTTTCCCTTTCTCAATCTACATTTTCTGCAGCTGGGAATGGTTTTATGGCAGGGATTCACCTCTTGTCCCCCTGGGCCTCCTGCAGCCACCCACAGAGCAGGCAGTGACTCTCTCTGCCACACGCCTGGGAACGGTTTTATGGCAGGGATTCACCTCTCATTCCCCTGGGCCTCCCGCAGCGGTGCAGTAGAAGGCAGTGGCCGGGCACCTGCTGAATGTGGGAAACAGCCCTTTCCCTCCTTCCCCGGCACTGGTGTCCACCTTTAAAATCATTATGATTTCTACCCATCCTTGTTCCAGAGGAATCTAAGGCCTTTTTGATCAAAACTTCACAAAGACTGATTTCCCCGGACTCCTGGATTAGCTAAGAGAGCCAGAGGCTTAAAATTATAAATTTATCCACTCAGTCAACAAATATTTATTCAACTCTGAGTGCTGGGAACGGATTCAGCTCCATGAAGGTCATGAGTTTCGACGTCCAACTTCACCCTGGACTTTCTGAGGAAGCCCGAATTTTGCCCATTGATCACGGGTAGCTTTGCTATGAGCAAAAGCGACCCACTATTCCTGTATGAACAGGGGAAGAGGGTGGTCAAGAAACCTTTCACTCACTCTGGAAAAGAGCCACTGAAAATGCAAGCATTTATCTCACCTGGTCATACCCAGCGCTAACCCAGTAACAAGCTGTGTTTATCTCCCCTGGTCACCCCCAGCACTAACCCAGTAACAAGCGGTGTTTATCTACCCTGGTCATACCCAGTGCTCACTCAGTAACAAGCTGTGTTTATGTCACCTGGTCACCCCCAGCCGAACCCAGTAACAAGCTGTTTATCTCCCCTGGTCATCCTCCAGCACTAATCCAGTAACAAGCTGTGTTTATCTCCCCTGGTCATACCCAGCGCTCACCCAGTAACAAGCTGTTTATCTCCCCTGGTCACCTCCAGCACTAACCCAGTAACAAGCTGTTTATCTCCCGTGGTCATCCCCCAGCACTAACCCAGTAACAAGCTGTTTATCTCCCCTGGTCACCCCCAGCACTAACCCAGTAACAAGCTGTGTTTATGTCACCTGGTCACACCCAGCGCTAACCCAGTAACAAGCTGTGTTTATCTCCCCTGGCCATCCCCAGCACTAACCCAGTAACAAGTTGTGTTTATGTCACCTGGTCACCCCCAGCATTAACCCAGTAACAAGCTGTGTTTATCTCCCCTGGACATCCCCAGCACTAACCCAGTAACAAGCTGTGTTTATGTCACCTGGTCATCCCCCAGCACTAACCCAGTAACAAGCTGTTTATCTCCCCTGGTCATCCCCAGCGCTAACCCAGTAACAAGCTGTGTTTACGTCACCTGGTCATCCCCAGCACTAACCCAGTAACAAGCTGTGTTTATGTCACCTGGTCACCCCCAGCGCTAACCCAGTAACAAGCTGTGTTTATCTCCCCTGGCCATCCCCAGCACTAACCCAGTAACAAGCTGTGTTTATGTCACCTGGTCACCCCCAGCACTAACCCAGTAACAAGCTCTGTTTATGTCACCTGGTCATCCCCCAGCTAACCCAGTAACAAGCTGTTTATCTCCCCTGGTCATACCCAGCGCTAACCCAGTAACAAGCTGTGTTTATGTCACCTTGTCATCCCCAGTGCTCACCCCAATAACATTTGTCAAAGGAGATATTCCATCCTGGACGTTCAGCTTCTCCGTAGTTTTTAAGGAAATCCATGCGACCCACCAGGGGAGGCTGAGAGGGCCTGTGCTCTACCCCCACTACCAGCACTGCAAAGAGCAGATCAGAGTGCAGTGTCCCCTCCAGAAAGTCACATCCTGGCAGGTCAGTCTCCAGCCCCGGGACTCAGATTGGTCAGTGTTAAAATGAAGAGGTGGATTCAGCCAAAGCCCCTCCCAGCTCTGCAGCTCTGGAGCTCCGATTCTGTTTCACAGGAGAGGGCAGAGGGACGCCATTCGGCCGACGCAAATGCCCTTCTCAGCGGCGCCTTGTAAAGAAACTCCCAAGAGTGCTGGGCTAGGGATGCAGTGCCAGGGCCCCCGGTCTCATCGGGCTGCTCTTCGGAGGTAGGGGGGCAGACAGGACCACTTAGGCAAGGCCGCTCCTCAACAGGCCAGCCGTGCTGGAGCTGCGGGAGCGGACAGGCTCAGGTGGCTGCTGTGGTCTGGGTATGTGGCCCTCCAAGCCACGTGTTGAAACTGAATCCCAGTGCTGGAGGTGGGGCCCAGTGGGAGGTGTTTGGGCCATGGAGGCAGACCCCTCACGCAGGGCCTGGCCCTCATGGTAATGAGTGGGTGAGTCTCACTCTAGTCGTCCCTGTGAAACCTGTTTGGTAAAGAAACCTGGTGCCTCCCAGTTCTTACTTCCCTCTCACCATGAGAACTCTGCACACATGGGCTCCCCTCCACCTGCTGCCAAGAGTGAAGCTTCCCGAGGCCCTTGTCAGAAGCCAGTGCTGGCACCGTGCTTCCTGTACATCCTACGGAACTATGAGCCAAATAAACCTCTTTTCTGTGTAAATTACCCAGCCTCAGGTGTTCCTTCACAGCAACACAAATGGACGAAGACAGTCACCTTGGCAACAGTTTTTCCTTCTGGTTTTATTAACCCATTCATTCAGCAAATGCCTGTGGGAACATGCAAGACTCTTTCATAAACAATAGGAATGCACCAGTTAGGATCAGGATGAGCAAAATTCCTACCCACATCCCATTACAGTACAGGAGAGAGAGCACAGGTCATGTGTAGGTCACATTGTGAAAAGGTGATGGAGGAAAATGAAGCAGGGTGAGGAGACGGGGGTGCTGGGGGCAGAGAAGGCCTCTCTGAGATGGAGGAATTCGGGGAGGACCAGCCGTGGAGATGGGAATGCCTTCCCAGTCATGGAGCCTGCAGGCGTCAGGGCTGAGATGCGGGTGTGAGAGGGTCCTGGAGCATGAGGGGCCTGGGCTGGGGAGGAACCTGTCAAGATGCTGAAAAGAGGCTGTGCTCTGAGCAGCTGTGGGCGTGCAGCAGACAGCAGCTGCTGCTGATCTGGTAGGAACAGGTGTGGTTTGGATGTGGGAGAGGGAAGAAAGGAGAGGAATCAAGGACGATTCTTAATATTTGGGCTCAAGCAGCTCTGTGAATGGCAATGTCACTGGGATGGATTTCTGACATAAATGCCTTGTTCCAGAACAGTCTATAATTCTATTTTTTTTCAGAGCCAGAAAGCTTCCTTGGACTCTTTCCCACTAAGCGGCTGTCGTTGGCACCCCCAGCTTTGACTGCTTCCCACGGGATCAGCCCTCGAGGAGTCATTCTCCTCCCTGGTTTACAGACAGCACAAGAAGAAGATAAAAAAACGAAGACGGGAACGAGGCGCATGTAGCCTGCCCCGCTTACCTTTCTCTTGTCCTCGGCTTGCCCTGCAGCTCTGAATCTTTGCTTCTTTCCTTCATCGTCGGTAACTCTGAGGCTTCAGGCTCCAACTTGTCACTGGGGATGCTCAGCATCCTCCTAGAAGGGAGGTAGTAATGTCTAGAAGCACATCTGGGACCTGCCCTGGAAAAAGACACAGCAGACATGTGAACTTCAGCACCAGCAAGAAGGCAGCGCCTCACACTATATGCCCAAGACAAGCCTTCGGGAGCAGAGGCAAGCCCAGCTCTCAGTGCCCGGCAGGACCCATGCTCCCACACCACTGTCTGCCCGTCTGTCCAGTTCTACCTGAGACGCCAGGGCTGACCGACGTCAGTGCTGAGGGCAGCTGATCATTGTCTCAACACACCTGAAGGGCATGGCCCAGCTATCTGCTGCCCTGCTCCTCTGGACTGGAGATTTTAGTAACCGCAAGTGTAGCAGATTGTCTGTTAATCCTGGAAAAAATGTATTAAATGACAGCTTGGGGGTTTGTTTTTCGTAAAGAACGTACAGCATTTAATAAGAGTAGTATTATACAATTCCAAAACAGGACAAAGATGTCACAAGAAAACAAAACTAGGGAGCAATATTTCTCCTTAATATAGATGCAAAAACCCTCAACAAAATACTAGCAGCTATAATAAGAATTATATATTATGGCCAAGTGGGATTTATCTTAGGAACACAAGATTGTTTGAGCATTTGAAAATCAATTAAGGTAATAGCTCGTATCAATAGAATTTTTTAAATCCCATGATCATCTCAATATACACAGAAAAAAAGCATCTGACAAAATCCTAACCTCATTCCGTGTTAAAAATGTTCAACAAACTACTAATAGAAAGTTCTCAACCAGAGAAAGGCATCTATGAAAAACCCACAGCTAAAATTATACTTAATGAAGAAATACTGGATACTTCCACACGAAGGTCACAAAAAAAGACAAAGATGTCCACTCTCACCCTGCTGTTACTGTATTGGAGTTTCCAGGGCAATTAGGCAAGAAAAAGAAATAAAGCGCATTCAATTTGAAAAGGAAGACGTAAAATTATCTCCATTTGCAAATAACGTGATCACATATATAGGAAATCTAAGGAATTTACTTAAAAACCATTAGAACTAGCAAATGAGTTTGGCAAGATAGCATAATACAAGATCAATATTGTAAAAACTAATTGTATTGCTATACACTTGCAATGAGTGATCCAAAAACTAAATTAAGAAAATAAATCCATTTGCAATGGCATCAAAATAAATAAAATACTTGGATATACACATAACAAAAGAAGTGTAAAACTTATACTCTGAAAATTACAAAACATTGTTGAAAAACATTAAAGAAGTTTTAAATAAATGGAAAGACATCCCATGTTCATGGACTGAAAGACTTGACATTGTTACAATGGCAATACTCCCCAAAATGATCTACCAATTCAACACAGTTCCTATCAGAATGCCAACTGATATCCTTGCAGAAATTGAGAAGCCGATTCTGAAAGTCATATGGAATTGCAGGAAACCCAGAAGAGCCAAAACAATCTTGGAAAAAGAGAACAGAGTTGAAAGACCCACACCTCCTGATTTCAAAACTTACTAAAAAGCAACAGTAATCAAAATAGTGTGGTACCGGCTTCATTATGGATTAGAACTAAAAGTCTAGAAATAAACCCTCACATCTATGGTCAACTAATTTGCAACAAGTGTGCCAAGACTGCTCAGTGGGGAAAGAATAGTCTTTCAACAAATGATGCTGGGACAACTGGATCTCAGTGGAGCCACCTGTAAAACAAGAAAAAATTAAATTAAACCCTTCCCTCACACCATACAGAAAAAATTAACTCAAAATGGATGAAAGACCTAAATGTAAAAGCTAAAGCTATAACATCTTAGAATAAAACAGGGGGAACCTTCAAGAACTCAGATCTGACAAAGAATTCTTTGATAAGACACTAATTGCAAAAGCAACAAAAGAAAATACTGATACATAGTACTTCATAAAAATTAAAAACCTTTTGTGCTCAAGGGATATCATTAAGAAAGTAAAAAGACAGCCCAAAGAAGGAAGATATTTTCAAATCTCACATCTGAAAAGGGACTTGTTTCTAGAATATAAGAATATATAAGAAATTCTTCCAACTCAATAATACAAGAGACAAATAATCCAACTTTTTAAATGGTCAAAGAATCTGAATAGACGTTTCTCCAAGGAAGATATTCACATGGCCAATAAGCACATACAAAGATGCTCAACCTCACTGGTCATCAGGGAAATGCAAATCAAAACGACAGTGACATACCACTTCCCACTTCCTTCCCACTAGGATGGCTAGAGTTAAAAATGTCAGGTAACAAGCAGTACTGGTGAGGATGTGAAGAAACCAGAACCCTCACACCTTGTGGATGGGAACGTAAACTGGTGTTGCTGCTTTGGAGAACAGTCTGAAGTTCCTCAAATGATTAAACATGGAGATACCATGTGACCCAGCGTGTCAACTCCTAAGCACCCACTCAGAGAAATGCAAAACCTATGTCCACTCAAAAATTTAAACATGAATGTTTACAGCAGCATTACTCATAATAGTCAAAATGTGGAAACAGCCCACGTGTGCATCGACAGAATACGGTATATTCATACACTGGAATAGAATTGAACCATAGAAAGGAATAGCACACTGAAACACACCACAGCATGGGTGAACCTTAGAAATACAATGCTACCTGAAAAACGCCAGACACTAAGGTCCACATATTAAAAACCATCTAAGTGTACACCTTTTCAGTGCGGCAGAGTCTCACTCTGCCGCCCAGGCTGGAGTGCCGTGGTGCAATCTCAGCTCACTGCAGCCTCCACCTCTCAGGTTCAAGTAATTATCATGCCTCAGCTTCCTGAGTAGCTGGTATTACAGGTGTGTGCCACCATGCCCAGTTAATTTTTGTATTTTTAGTGGGAGGTGGGGGGGTTTCACCATGTTGGCCAGGCTGGTCTCAAACTCCTGACCTCAGGTGATCTTCCTGCCTCACCCTCCCAAAGTGCTGGGATTACAGGCATGAGCCACCACACCCGACCTAATTATACACTTTAAATGTGTGAATTGCATATATAAGAATTATCTCTCAATAAAGCTGTTTTTAAATGTTAAAAACAAACTTTTAACTTGTTAAAATCCACCAAACCAGCCCAATCAGGCTATGTATCAGTTTCCCAAGGCTGTCACAACAAATCGCCACAAACTGGATGGCTTAAGATGACAGAAATTTACCATCTCACAGTTCTGGAGCCTGGAAGTCTAAAATCAAGGCCCCTGGAGGGCCAGGCCTCTGCTGGAGGCACAGGGGAGGGTCATTCCTGCCTCTCCCCACCTCTGCTGCTGCAGGCAGGACCCCGGTATCCCCTGGCTCGTGGACGTTTTGCTCCAGCCTCTGCCTCTGTTGTCTCCTGTGTTCTCCCCTCCTGGGTCTGTGTCTTCAAGTGACCTTCAAATAAGAACACCGGTCATTGGAGCAGGGCCCACCCTGACCTAGTTTCAGCTCATCTTAACTTGAGCACATCTTCTAATGACCCTATTTCCAAAGAAGGTCATACTCACAGGTACTGCAGGTTAGGCCTTGATTATACTTTTTTTTTTTTTGGCTAGAGTGCAGTGGTGTGATTGTAGCTCTCTGCACCCTCAGGCACAAGCCACCACACCCAGCTTACTTTTTATTGATTTTGGTAGAGAAGGGGTCTGTCTCACTATGTTTCCCAGGCTGGTCTTGAACTCCTGGGCTCCAGTGATCCTCCTGCCTTGGCCTCCCAATGAACATATCTTTTAGAAGAACATGATTCAATTCATCACAGGCGGCAAGAACTTGACCACATGGGTTTCATCGGAGCCTCCCTCTGTGGCTGGAGGGCACCTCTGCTGGTCCATGACCCTTGTGACTTGGGGCGTGGAGTGAGGTGATGTGGTGACAAAGAGCCACTGGGAAGGGCCCTGGCGTGTCCAGGCAGGGCCACTGATTCGCATGCTCAGAGCCATAAGCCTCTCTGCATTCTTTTCTTTGTTTGCAGTGATGTGTTTTATGTTTAACATCAGGCTTGTTTGTTTGAATTAAGCCTTTGGTTACATAAACACTGAGCATTCCCACTGCATTTTCCAAGAACTGTTGAAGGGACTTGACTTT
Source organism: Alouatta palliata (assembly GCA_004027835.1). NCBI lineage: Eukaryota > Metazoa > Chordata > Mammalia > Primates > Atelidae > Alouatta > Alouatta palliata. The sequence continues at coordinate 17,864 of PVKV010031002.1, forward strand.
ACTTTCTGTTCTCATAACTTAGTCTTGGGAATTGGTCCTAGAAAAGATTTTTTTTTTTTTGGAATGAAACACCATCCTAATGTACAGGGAAGATTCCATTCCTCAAACTGTGGCCTGAGAGTCGTGGGCATGAGAATTGCCGGATTTTAATACAAACTCTGGCTTCAGAATCTGGGGGCTGCAGCCCCTTCACTGGGAAAATATTCATCCACACCCCCAACTCAGCCACTGTGGGTATTACCTTCATCTGCTTCTATGTGTACTGTCCCTGGCTCTCCCATGTCCTATCCCTGGCTCTCCCACGTACCGTCTCTGGCTGTCCCGTGCTCCTCTGTGAGCCATCCTGGCTCCCCATGTGCTGTCCCTGGCTCAAGTGCTCAAGGCAGGAATAGGACTGAGCTATCTTTGCATCTCAGCACATGCTGGGAACGTTTCTGGATGCTCTGTGAAAGTATCTGTTGGACAAAATACTCAGCTCAAGAACACGTGATGGTGACAGCTGAGTGCACGCCTCATCACAGCCACAGACATTGGCTAATGACTCCCGATCACTCTCGTCCACCGTGATATCCAGGAAGCACAGACGCTGGTTAATGACTCGCGGTCACTCTCGTCCGCCGTGATATCCGGGAAGCACAGACGCTGGTTAATGACTCCCGGTCACTCTCGTCCGCCGTGATATCCAGGAAGCATCCCTGGCTTCTCCAGAACCTCGGCCAGGCCCCTCCCACCCAGTCATCATCTCTGCTGTGTGGTGCCTCGGGTTCCCTCTTTGACCTCTCTTCTGTTCTTGGGTAGCAAGGGGCTCCCTGGGCTGTATCTAGAATGGCCCTCCCTGGCCCCTCTCCCAAAGCTGTGGGGCCACTGCTAACCTTAAACATCCCCTTCCTAAAAAGCCGGGTGTCTCGTGCCTGGTCCAAGGCCAAACTGACCCCAGGGGTGAGGACGGGACCTGGCGCTGCAAACTTCCTGACCAGCCTTCCCAGCCCCACCACTGCATCCCCATCCTAAAGAAGCTGGCTGGCCGCATGGGAAAAGGGGGCTTTGACAAAGGGCAGCACATCAGCCCCGTGGCGGAGGACACGTCAGCCCCCAGCTTGACGTGGTGCCGGGAGTAACAGGGGCCTTAACGGTGAAGAGGGTTGAGAAGGTCATGAGGCGTCATCAGGAGAAAAGCAATATGCATTTCTAAGCAGCAACATCTGGAAGATCAAAAACTCCTACTTCAATCACCACGGAAATCTCTGCTCATTACACACAATCATATTCAGTTATTAACAGGCAGCAGCTAGACACTGACATTTCACACACTCCATCCGGATGTGCCGGGGACTCTTCTGGCTCACGGTTTGTCATTTTCATCAATGTCTTCCCTGGATTGACCCATCCGACCCCAAAATCTCACACTGTCACTCACCATAAGCGAATTTATCAACACGTATGTAATCAGAATACACATGAGAGTTTTAACTGTTTGCATACGAAATTACTTCATTCTTCACGCTTCGAAAAAATTCAATTTTGCATAATAAATAATGATAAGGACCGGTTGACGATTATATAGGCGGGAATAGTACGCAGAAACGACTGGAATTTCAATGGGCCGTGTGGATCTATCTGGAGGTTGCCTAAGTCATCAGGCGCCGAGGCGGCTTCTCACCATTGCTGGGGGTTAATACGAAGCTCTCAACTCCTATTAGAGGCAGCCTTACTTCAACTGCAAATTGGCACATATCCCATTAGTATTTTCCTCCTGTGACACATTCTCCAAACTGACTTAGATGCACAGTCAGGCGAATATTAAAATTAATTAGGCTATTATATTAACGCAGAGAAACAGCAGCTTGTCTAGAGAAAATCTTATGGGGACGCCACACACACACACACACACACACACACACACACACACACACACCTCCAACAAATGCCACAACCAGGCCTGCGCCACACAAAAGAACCCTTTAACCGCTGACCAGCCACTCTGAGACAGTGTTTTCCCCAGGCCAGAATGCCGTGAGTGACCCCGGTGTGGATATCACACCCGAGGATGGATGAGGACAAGGCTCGTCCTCACTTCTTCCAAGGACAGCATCTGCACGACAGCACGATGTGATTTCACTTCTGATTACTGTGGTTTAATAGGGGGACTGTCATTTGGTTCATTAATTAGCTGCATCCCTGCATTTTCCAGCCTGGTTATTGTACCCGTGGAAGACTGCACAAAAACGACCCTGTCCCCTGCGGCTCTGCAACTCCCTCTGACCACAGCGGGGGAAGAGGGGGCCCCGCAGTGTCCACACTATTTTAAAGGGCAGATGAGTTAGAGGGCTTCGGAAAAAATTAACCTCATTAGTAATTAAAAGACAAATCCGCACACTCTTAAGTCATGGTAAGAGCTCTTGTCTGCTGAGGGTGCATTATCCACGGCGTGTTTTCACATTGCCACCCCCTGAAAATGTGAGGCACTTTCTAGCCTGTGAGGTTGTGGCCCGGAGCCCACCCACGGTCAGCGGACCCGTCCATGTGGGGTCCCATGCTGTGTTCTGAACACTGCCCACCACCCACCTTCAGTCTCCCAGGGCCTGCTGCCTGGACACTGCTGGTGTTCTTCACTGACGGGAAAGGAATCAAGACCCTGAGAGAGAGACCACCACGGCTTCCGCCGGGCGGAGCTGCCCAAGGGCATGGCCCCAGTGCAGGACCCCTGCCTCCTTCAACTCTCCCATCTCAGGGCACCAGAGTGTCCTGCCAGAGGCTCATCGCCGAAAGGGCGCACCCATGTAGGGTCTACACCCAACTCTGGGTTCAAAAAGGAAAGATGGGACTCAGCACCTGGGTGCCCACAGATGTGTGCAGAAATGAATGTCGCCAATTCACCTGTTCCAGAACTCTGCCCGGGACAGGAGAGGAACACGCCTGCCTTCAAACCCAGCCCACACTCAACAAAAAGGGAAATGCGACCACTTAGCCCTAAAGAGCAAGACAGAAGTCGGCAGGATAATGAATGACCTCACACAAACCAGGCTGTTCATCCAGGATGACAGAGGAGGTGGTGGGAACACAGTTTCTTAGCGCATTCGCTAAAATCCGGCCTGAGACAGGACAGCCCTCGGGTAGCCCTGATTCTGGGTGCTAAGACACCCCAGGCTGACCCTCAGCGGCTCCTTCTCTTTCCACACACTTGCCCAGGAGAGGGGAAGGCCTGGGGCTGCGCAGGTGCCAGCAGTCATGGGACCAGGGGGAGTGGCCCCAATGGGCAGGTATCTGGAGTTGAGACAATTCTCAAAAGGGGTCAGTAAGTCCTTTACCCTGGGGGTCTGGAACTGTAGCACAGCAAGAGAGGGGGCCAATCCCTGGACCCCAAGACACCAAGGACAGCTGTGGGCAGGGAGAGGAGCCTCATGATCAGGGCTGCCAGCAAAGGCACATGGAGCTGGGAGACCCCTCCTTCAACCTGCACACGGGGCCGGAAGCCCCCCTCACCTGCACACGGAGCCAGAAGCCCCCCTCACCTGCACACGGGGCCAGAAGCCCCCCTCACCTGCACACGGGGCCAGAAGCCCCCCTCACCTGCACACGGGGCCAGAAGCCCCCCTCACCTGCACACGGGGCCAGAAGCCCCCCTCACCTGCACACGGGGCCAGAAGCCCCCCTCACCTGCACACGGGGCCAGAAGCCCCCCTCACCTGCACACGGGGCCAGAA
>PVKV010031003.1:0-21363 GCA_004027835.1 Alouatta palliata
AAAAAAAAAAAACAAAAAACAAAAGAAAGAAAGAAATACACAATTAAAAATAATAAAAAATTTTTATTATGTGCTATTTTAAATTTGATCTGGGTTTATATTTACACAAATACTCTCCAATATGATGGCCTCTAGCCACGACACGGTTCTTGAATATGACCACTTAAAATTGAGATGTGCTGCAATTTTAAAATAATACACATTTTAAGTAATTGGTACAAAAAGAATTTAAAATATCTAATGAATATTATTTTACACTGATTACATGTTGAAATCCTATTTTTGATATATTGGATTGAATTGAATATATTATTATAATTAATTTCCTTTTTTTTAGCTTTTTCTAATGTGGCACTAGAAATTTTTAAATGACGTATGTGGCTTGCATTATGTTTCTATTGAATACTGCTGGTCTGTATGATCCATCTTCTTAGAAAAGAAATAAAAAGAACATGATTCCATAAAGATGATTAATATCTCTGAGTTCCATGATATCAGGAGAGGAAATGACATACTATTAATTTCAAATAGTTGACAATCGCTCATTAAGGAAGTCGACATTATGTGGTGTCTACTCTGTGCCTAATGCTGCTGGCTGCTTCACATAAATTATCTCAATTAAACTGCCCATATCTGTCAAGGGGCCAGGTTCAGCCAAATAGGTAAAATCATTACAGGAAATCATTAGAGGAAAAAATATATGTAGATGTATGTGGATTATTCTATGGCAACTGCTTAAAAAGTCTCTGATAGACAGGTGCCTTTGCATGTAAATCCGCAACTTGAAGTTTGCAGGGCAGGCTATGAGGAAGGGAAGATGGTTGTAAGTTGTGAAGAGCAAGGGCAATACGGAACCCACAGCACACGCTGCAGCTCCTCAAAACAGCCTGGACCCCTGTCAGAGGTGCTGCTTCGGAGCCCTCTCCTATCCGCTCACAAGCGTCTACTAGACAGATCTCTTCCTAACTTTGCATTCAATAACATCACATTGAGAGCTTGAAATCAGCCACAGGGGGAGCATTTACACCACATCAATTGGCAGACACTATAAACCAGGACTTCTGCTTTTTCCAGAGAGGTAGTTTTAGAACCTATCTACATGTCTCTGTGTGTCAGTCTCTCACTGCCCCCAGCTATGATAATGCAGGTGACCTGCAAGAGAAGCAGATGCCCCTCACTGTGAGCTTCACACATCCCTATCCCAGGTGTTGGAGGAGCTGAAGGAGCATCAGGGTTGAACAGCTGCAAGCTCAACGGCTTCTGCACACCAAAGAGATGAGCCAGCACAGAGTGACACTGCGTGTGTCCCTATACCCACCTTTCACCACTAACAGCAACACAGCTGCTGCTCCATTTCTACTCTCCAAATCTGTGCAAAATGTCCTTCAAGGCCCATCCCAACTGGAAACATACAAAGACAAGAATTCTGGGGAACGCATTTTGGCTTAGCCAAGTTGACATGTTTCAAAGTCACTACCGTCATTTGAGCAGGGATTATTATACCTATTTTGAAGGTGAGGCTACCAAGACCCAGGAATGTTGAATAACATTTCTAAAGTTACAAAGCCAATGAGGTAGGATGTGGGCAGGATGTGTGACTCCAATTTCTGTGCTCTTTCCACTGTCATATACTGGGATCCAAAATATAGGCTTCCTCTTGCCTCTAAAATCTGGAACATGATAAGGATTCCCACTTTCACCACTCTTATTCAACTTGGTACTGGAAGTTTTAGCTAGAGCAATAAAGAAATATAAAGAAATAAAGGTCATCCAAATTGGAAAGAAAGAGGTCAAATTATTTTTGTTTGCAGATGATATGATCTTATATTTAGAAAAAAACTAAAGACATCACAAGAAAACTATTGGAACTGATAAATTCAGTAAAGCTGCAGGATTCAAAATCATGATACAAAAATCAGTAGAATTTCTATATGCCAACAGTGAACCATCTGTAAAAGAAATCAAAAAAGTAATCTCATTTACAATAGCCACAAAGAAAATTAAACACCTAGGAATTAATTTCCACAAAAGAATGGAAAGATATTCCCTGTTCATGGATTGGAGGAATAAATATTGTAAAAATGTCCATACTACCCAAAGCAATTTTCAGACTCAATGCAATCCCTATCAAAATACCAATGACATTCTTCACAGAAATAGAAAAACAATCCTAAAATTTGTACAAAACCACAAAAGACCCAGAATACCCAAGCTATCCTGAGCAAAAAGAACAAAACTGAAGAAATCACATTACCTGACTTCAAATTATACTACAGAGCTATAGTAACCCAAACAGCATGGTATTGGCATAAAAGCAGACACATAGACTGATGGAACAGAATTGAGAACCTGGAAACAAATCTGTACACCTAGAGTGAACTAATTTTTAACAAAGTTGCTAAGAATGTACAGTGGGGAGAAGATATTCTCTTCAATAAATGGTGCTAAGAAAACTGGATCTCTACATGCAGAATAAAACTAGACTTGCCATATGCAAAAACTCAAATAAAAATGGATTAAAGACTTAAGTCTAAGATCTCAACTAGGAAACTACTACAAGAAAACATTGGGGAATCTGTCCAGGGCATTGGCTTGGGCAAAAATTTCTTGAGAAATACCCCATAAACACAGGCGACCAAAGCAAAAATGGACAAACGGGATCACATCAAGTTAAAAAACTCCTGCACGGCAAAAGAAACAACTGACAAAGTGAAGAGACAACCCACAGAATGAGAAAATATTTGCAAACTACCTACCTGGTAAGGAATTAGTAACCCGAATATATAAGGAGCTCAAACAACTTTATAGGAAAAAAATTTAATAATACGATTTTGAAATGGGCAAAAGACATGAATAGACATTTCTCAAAAGAAGACATGCAAATGGCAAACACACATATGAAAACGTGCTCAACATCACTATTAGCAGAGAAATGCAAATCGAAACTAAAATGAGATATCATCTCACCCTAGATAAAATGACTTTTATCCAAAAGTGAGGTAGTAACAAATGCTGGCAAGGATGTAGAGAAAAGGGAACCCTCGTAGACTGCTGGTGGGGATGTAAATTAGTACAACCACTATGAAGAACAGCAATCTCACTGCTAGATACATACCCCAAAGAAAGGAAATCCGTACATCAAAGACGTATCTGCACTCTCGTGTTTATTGCAGCGCTAATTCACAATAGCCAAGATTTGGAAGCAACCTAAGTGTTCATCAACAGATGAATGGATTAAAAAAATATATAGTGCATATGCACAATGGAGTACCATTCAGCCATAAAAAATTGAGATCCTGTCATTTGCAACAACATGGATGGAAATGGGGATCATTACGTTAAGTGAAATAAGCCAGGCACAGAAAGACAAACAGCACATGTTCTCACTTATTTGGGGGATCTAAACATCAAAACAATTGAGCTCATGGAGATAGAGTGTATTAGGATGCTCAGCACAGGCTGGGAAGGGGTGTGGGGAGTTGGTGGGGAGGTGGGGATGGTAAATGGGTACAAAAATAGAAGGAATGTAGTATTCGACAGCACAACAGGGTGACTACAGTTATTAATAAATTTAATTGTTCATTTTAAAATAACTATAAGAGTATATATTCAGATTGTTTGCCATACAAGGGATGCATGTTTGACGGGATAGATATGCTGGTTTTCATGATGCGATTATTATGCAGTGCATGTGTGTATCAGAATATTTCATGTATCCCATCAGTATGCGCCTACTATGTGCCCACAAAAATTAAAAATTAAAAAAAAATTTAATTTCTTTTTTTTTTTACACAAAGCAAAATAATGGCTTCCTTTGAACAGGCACATTCCCCTGCAAGGAGACCCTTGCAGAAGGAGAGAAGCTCAGCTCATCACACCGCAATTCACTGCTGCTGTCCCTGCACCACCTTCCCATTCAGGACGCTCTCGCTGAAGCTCAGACACCCGTGACATGAAAAAGTGTTGCTCACAGGCAAGGAAAGCAACATGTGAAGGAATTTCAACAACTTCCTGGCCAGGCATGGTGGCTCACACCTGTAATCCCAGCACTTTGGGAAGCTGGGGCAGACGGATCACTTGAGGTCAGGAGTTCAAGACCAGCCTGGGCAACATGGTGAAACCCTGTCTCTACTAAAAATACAAAAATTAGCTGGGTATAGTAGTAACACACCTGTAGTCCCAGCTACTCGGGAGGGGAGGCTGAGGCAGGAGAATCGCTGGAATCCGGGACGCGGGGCTTGCTGTGAGCCAAGACTATGCCACTGCAATCCAGCCTGGGCAACAGAGTGAGACTTCATCTGAAACAAACAAACAAAAACCAACCAAACCACCTTCATCTAAGATCCTTTAGGAGTTTTATGGGAGCGGTGGAATAAACAAGAGGCAGAATAAGAGAGGGTCAGGGTGCATCCCAGCTGCAGCCCAGGGACCAAAGGGAAAAGTAGTTGAAAATGTGATACCAGCTATTGAAAGGGCTTTAAATCTGCCACATTAATTGTAAGGCATGAGGAGATATATTTGTTTCAATGCAGTATAAAAATACCATGTTTCTCCTAAAGATGTCCAAGGAATCAGGATCCCTCCTAACCCTGCCTCCAGACTAGGGGAGCTGGGTTTTTTGTTTGTTTGCTTCTTGTCTTTGAGACGGAGTCTCACTCTGCTGCCAGGCTGGAGTGCAGTGGAGTGATCTCGGGTCACTGCAACCTCCGCCTCGTGGGTTCAAGTGATTCTCCTGCCTCAGGCTCCCAAGTATCTGGGACTACAGGCGTGCACCACCACACCCAGCTAATTTTTATATTTTTAGTACAGATAAGATTTCACCATGTTGGCCAGGTTGGTCTCAATCTCTTGACCTCGTGATTCGCCCGCCTCGGCCTCCCAAAGTGTCAGGATTATAGGCGTGAGCCACTGCACCCCCGGGGAGCTGGGTTTTAAGCAGCTGACTGCCTCAAGCCTGATGGGCCTGGCGGGAGGACTGCTCCTGCCGGCAAATCCTGCTCTCCCGGCCTGCTTGCAAATGCCTCCTCCTCTGCAAATCCCTCCTCCTTCTTCCCATGTGGGGCCGGGCACATCTCCTCTCCCTGGCAGGCAGATGGCCGAGGTGGGAAGTGAGTGCAGGAAGCCTGATCGCAGTTGGTTACAGGGGCGGGAAAGTGGACCAGCAAAGCCTGAGGGAGGCCTTTTGATTCCAAAGATAGGGCAGCAACAGCCTCTTCCATGAACTCATCAGTGCTCTTCTTGCACACATGTGTTTTGAAGAGAGAGGGAAAGAGGTGTGAACCAAAACTCAGGGCGACTGCAGATGCACCTGGCGGGTCCAGGCACGTGCTTCAGGTGTGTGTGTGCTTGACTTTGCCTCTTGGTTCAGCTTCCTGTATTATTTTTCCAGCTCTTATTGAAAGCCCATAAAATTAAACTGTGTTGATCCAGAAGTATAAACAACCAAAAAGAAATACAACAGATCTGATGGCAAAGAGGGAAGGGATTTCTCTGAAATGAGCAGTCTGGGCCAGCACGGTGGCTCACGTCTGCAATCCCAGCACTTTGGGAGGCCAAAGCAGGAGGATAGCATAAGGCCAGGGGTGGGCAATATAGCAAGACTCCACCTCTACCAAAAAAATTAGCCAGGCCTGCTGGCCCACACCTATAGTCCCAACTATTTGGGAGGCTGAGGCTGGAGGACCTCTTGAGCCCAGAAGTTTGAGGCTGCAGTGAGCTATGATTGCACCACTGTACTCTAGCTGGGCCACAGAGTCAAACTCTGACTCTAAAAAAAAATAAAAATAGAGGCTGGGCATGGTGGCTCACATCCATAATTCCAGCACTTTGGGAGGTTAAGGCAGGCAGATCACCTGAGGTCAGGAGTTCAAGACCAGCCTGGCCAACATGGTGAAACCCTGTCTCTACTAAAAATACAAAAACTAGCCTGGTGCAGTGGTATGAACTGTAGTCCCTGCTACTCAGGAGGCTGAGGCAGGAGAATGGCTGGAACCGGGGAGATCAATGCCACTACACTCCAGCATGGGTGACAGAGCGAGACTTCAACTCAAAAACTAAATAAAAAATAATAAAAAAATAAAAATAAAAATAGTCTTGTTTCTGAACAATATGGCCACATTGTCTCACAATATTCTAACTTGCCTTTATTATGAAAATTGTATTTATTTCTGAAGGATATTTGATAGTCTCTTCTGTAAATATTTTTTGGAAGTCATTTTACATATGTATATTTAATTTTATAAATGTACATACATATAGTTAGTATTTCTTATTATTAAGCATATAATATGTGTTCATAACACCTTGGTATTTCTGAATAATTTAGAGAAAATAGGCTTTCCTCCTTGAAAAGAACTTCTACTTATAAAAAGTAGTGTTGCCTTCAATTATTTTCATAAACATTAGTGATAACACTGGTTACTCACTCAAGTGGTATGAAGATTTCAAAGAAATTTCAGTCTGACCAATGTTTGCTGACAAAGCAGCCACAAGAACACCCTTGCTAACAGCGACTAGAAAAGACACTGACCCAGCCCAGAGAGAGAAGCCGCTTAATCTCCGCTCAGCCAGTGACACTTAAGAAGTCCTGTCTATGCTGTGGTCAACACTGAGCAGAATTCTTGAGTTGTAGCAACGAAGAAAAAACTCATTTTCCAAAGAAATGTGTAATATCCTAGAAACTGGAATTCTACACCCCCTGCTGGATTTTCTGGTTTATGAGATTATTTTTAACAACATGGAAGAAAAACTGAGACATTATGTGGATTGGTTGTTCTAATAGAGTCATCTGCTCTCCAACTCAGCCTGCCACAAATGAGCATGAGGCTTTATCACGGAACTAGCATTTGGAAGGCAATATAACAAAACATGCCATTTACAGCATTTTCGCCCTGAGACTAGGCACTAACGTAGATTTAGGAAGCGACTATTTTCTCCCAGTACATGACTTGTCCTTTCATTGTTTTTTAAGGGGTGCCTTTGGATAGGCAGAAATGTTTAACTGCCATCATGGTCAATTCATCATTTATTTAAACGGTCAATATGCATTCTGTGTCCTGTCTCAGAAATCTTTCCCAAGCATATGCAGCTATTCTACATTTTCCTTAAGACTTTATAGTTTTATCTTTTATTTAGAAACATAATGCACCTTATATCACATATATATGTGTATGTATGTGTGTGTACACACACACACACACACACACACACACACACACACACATCCAAATGTTCTAGCCTCATTTATAGAAAAGCAGCTTCTTTCCTCATTGAATTGCTTTCATGGCTTCGTTGCAAATCAATTGGCCATATATGTGTGGATCTATTTATGGGCTCTCTGTCTTGTTCCATGGATATATATGTCTACTGTTATGCAAATACTGCTTGGGTTTCTAATCCATCATGACAAAATCAGGCAAGGATGCTAAACATTTGCTAAAACGTTGGCTGTTCTGTCCTAACCCTCATCCTGCTGCAAGTTTGCTCGTCATTTCACTTTGTCCCCAGGGATGAAAGCATTCCTGGGTCTGTTCTCACCTGGAAAAACCATATACCTTTCTAGAAATTAGTTAACTTAGATTTCTTTATGTCCTCAGCTCTCTGGTGTGCTGAAAACAACAACCACACCATGATATTACAACTTATCTGAATTTTTCCTCCGTGATAGTGTGGAGGCAATGTTTCCTGCAATTTTCCGCCTCTGGACTGAAGGCAGAACTCCATGCAGTAAATGATATCTGAGAGCTGCAATTCCTGTAAGTAGACAGGCTGCTCTAGATGGAGGTAGAGGGAGGCACACCTGGGTGGCGGTGCATTCTGAGCATTAGGTTTTTCTGTGTAACCCACAGCCGATGCTCTTATTTCATCTCCCTCTGGAAGCGCAATACTAGACACGAGCTTACTAGACGTTAGAAGTCAGCCTGCCAGCAGTTTTTCTAATTTGCAGTCGACCTTTGAGCAACATGGTTTTGAACTGAGAGAGTCCGTTCACACTCAGTAAATCCTCCTGCGTCCCTTTCTCCCTCCTCCACCTTTCACCTCTGCCACCCGAGACAGCAAGACCAAGCCCTCATCTCCTTCCTCCTCCTCAGCCTACTCAACGTGAAGATGAAGAGGATGAAGACTTTTATGAAAATCCATTTCCATGTCATGAATAGGAAACACATTTTCTCTCTCATGATTTTTCTTAGTAACATTTTTTTCTCTAACTGACTTTATTGTAAGAATACAGTACATGACACAGATAACATATACAAGATGTGATAATCAACTGTGTATGTGACTGATAAAGTTTTCTGTCAACAGTAGGCTATCAGTGGTTACTTTTTGTGGAGTCAAAAGTTTTATGTGGATTTCTGACTATTATGGGTTCAGCACCTCTAACCCATGCATTGTTCAAGGGTTAACTCTACAATGTTGGGCCAGAATTCAAAGCACATTAAATAAAAGTAAGAGCAATCTGCATTTTCTGACTGGAAAGCAATATTCGCATTTGCATTTACAGAAAGACAAAGCAATGAAAAGCAAAGGCCAAATAGCATCGTAGCCTTCTCCTCCACGCTGTGCCCTTCCCAAGAGTGGGGGTGCAGGCACATAGGGAGTCCCGCTTCACCAGACACATACAGAGAAAGTTCCAGATGGCATGAAAACAAGAGAAAGGGAGCCTTGCTCCTGGAATGGCCGCACGGAACCAAGAGCTTCTACAGTCGGCTCTCCGTCTCAGCAGGTTCCGTATCTGTGAATTCAGCTAACCCTGGATTGAAAATACTAAATAAAAATACACCTGAACTAAACACATACAGACTTTTTTCCTTCTCACATTCCCTAAACAATATGGCATAACAACTATTTACATGGTATTTACTTTGCATCAGGTGATATAAATAAACTAAAGATGATTTAAAGTATATGGGGGGATGTACACTCGTTATATACAAACGATCCATCACTTTGGACCATGGAATTGAGCATCCCTGGATCTGGTATTTGAAGGAGGTCCTGGGACCAATCCTCCAAAGATACTTAGCGACAACTGTATGTATTTCCTGGCTTCTACGTGAGAAAAAAAGACTTCTTTGTATTTAAGGTATGAACTGTTATTATTCTCCTTGCTGCCGCTTAGCCTTGCCCCTCACTAATGCAATACTTTGCCCAGCGGTTTGAAGCCTATTTTCATAATGACCTACTGCAGACCTGGGGACCCGGAAAACAGACAACCACGAAGCTCTGTGGTTGTCTTAATTCCTGCAGGGGCACTTCATTAGAAGTCCTAGGTGATGACACCTGGGAGCAGCTTTGCTTGTTTGAAAATAGATGGAAAGTGATAAGGGCATAGGAAGGAGAGAAATGATGACCAAGGGAAGCAGTGGGAACAGCAAATATAATTGTACAGAGAGCTCAGGGAGTTCGGAATGGGGCAGCGGCATAGGCATAGGCCGGCACGGTGACTCACGCCTGTAATCCCAGCACTGTGGGAGGCCAAGGCAGGTGGATTGCCTGAACTCAGGAGTTAGAGAACAGCCTGGGCAACACGGCGAGACTTCATCTTTACTAAAAATACAAAACACTAGCCAGGTGTGGTGATGTGCACCTGTAATCCCAGCTACTCGAGAGGCTGAGGTGGGAGGATCACTTAAGCCCAGGAGGCAGAGGTTGCAGTGAGCTGGGATGGCACCCCTGCACTCCAGCCTAGGTGACAGAGTGAGACTGTCTCAAAAATAAATACATAAATGAAATGGGCAGGGGTGGGTCAGTCTGAAAAATATGAAAGAGCGAAAGACAGCAGGTGTCATGTAGCATCATTTTCAATCCCATGTTGTCAACGTGTAACAGGATTTTTGAAGGGAAGGAGGCATCAAAAATCTTAACTGGACAAGCTAATCTTTGGACATCTGGAGTAGTCCCATAAGAAAGCTGTGCTCCGGGCCAGGTGCAGTGGCTCGCACTGTAATCCCAACATTTTGGGAGACTGAGGTGAGTGGATCATTTGAGGCCAGGAGTTCAAGACCATTCTTGGCCACATAGCTTATTTTTAAAAATTAGCTGGGCATGGTGGCACATGTCTGTAGTCCCAGGTATTCGGGAAGCTGAGCAGGAGGACGTCTTGAGCCCAGCAATTTGAGGCTGCAGTGAGCTATGACAGCGCCACTGTACTCCAGCCTGGGTGACAGAAGGAGGCCCTGTCTCTGACTGTGCTCCAATTCTATGGTTCCTGTCTGTAGTGGCAGAATTTTAAGATGCCTCCCAGATCTTCGCTTTCTGGTTGCACTCCTGAGATCGTAACATGCTACACTGAAAAGGCAGGTTAGCTTACCGGGTGGGTCTAATCTTATCACATACGCCATAAAAAAGCTACAGACCTCCCTCACAATTTGCCTGCAAGGAAATTCCTGGTGGTTGAAAGACAGTGAGGATTAAGTTCTGATTTTTCCTTATTTTGCCCAAATTCCTTTCTAAGGGGTCTGGGAGTCATAGCCTACAAACCATAAATTCTCATCACATGGGTTTACATATCGTGACTTACTTTCCAATCTGACTCTGGCATAATATTACGTGACAAAGAAGAAAAGTATTTTACCCCCAAAACATGTTTCTTTGCCATATTTTGATTTTTTTTTTTTTTTTGACAGTGTCTTGCTCTGTCACCCAGACTGGAGGGCCACTCACTCACTCCACCTCCTGGGTTCAAGCGATTCTCCTGCCTCAGCCACCTGAGTAGCTAGGACTACAGGTGCACACCACCCCACCCAGCTAATTTTTGTATTTTCAGTAGAGACCCGGTTTCACCATGTTGGCCAGGATTGTCTCGATCTCTTGATTTTGTGATCTGCCTGCCTGGGTCTCCCAAAGGGCTGGGATCACAGGCTTGAGCCACTGCACCCTGCCTTTGGGCCGCATTTTGAAGTGACCCTGCAAAATGCACTTTCTCCCGCAAAGTATATCCTTTGTGGGAGAAAATGTGCATCTGTAAAGAATCTCTATTCACATAGCTAGATCTTTTTCTTCCAGGCCCTCCCAATCTAGAAGAGGTTAACTGAGAGTCCAGCACCTTCTAAAGGTCTGAATAGGAAACACTTGTCCTCTGTTGTAAGGGCAGCCACTAAGAGACTTCAAAAGAGTCTTGGTCTCCACAGTCTTTTATCTTAACCTGAACATGCCCTTTCTATCCACCCCAGCTCTTTAGAAAAACTCAACTAGTTGTCAACAAGAAAATGCTTAAATTCACATATAGCCTGGAAACCCCTGCTTCTAACTGTCCTGCCTTTCTGGACCAAAGCAATGTATTTCTCAAATGTGCTTGATTGACCTCAAGCCTCCCTAAAATGGATAAAACCAAGCTGCGCCCCGACCCCCCCTTGGGCACATGTTGTCAGGCCCTCCTGAGGGCTGTGTCATGCGCTGTGGTCACTCCTTTTTGACTCAGAATAAATCTCTTCAAATGTTTTACAGAGTCTGACTCTTTTCATCAACAACAGACAGAACGCGCCATCCTCTGCTCACGTGAGACAAATGCATATCTGACTGCTTCCTTTGCCTTACTATTTCACTAAGCCAGACTAAGGCATAAGGGACTATCCCTGCAAATTGCATATTCAGTGAAGGGCTAATCAGAAACTCAACAGAATGCAACCGTTCCTCTCTTATCTACCTATGACCTGGAAGCCCCCCTCCCCGCTTCAAGCAGTCCTGCCTTTGAGGCTTGAACCAATGTGTATCTCTAGTCTCCCTAAAATGTATAAAACCAAGCGGTGCCCGGACCGCCCTGGGCACATGTCAGGACCTTCTGAGGCTACATCACGGGTGCATCCTTAGCCTTGACAACGTGAACTCTCTAAATTGATTGACACCTGTCTCAGATACCTTTCGGTTTACAAATGTGAAATATATGTGGATCTGAACTGTATATGTAAATACATGTGAACGTTCTCTAAGTCGTTAGGGGACAGACACTGGTGTATCATTCAGCCACCACCACCATCGTTCTAACAGCTGGCCATGTGATCTGACTCTTCGCGTGAGCCCACACAAGCACAGCAGACAGATCCCAGCACTCAGCCTCCCTATTTGAGAGTACTGTGGTGCCAGCCAAGGCAAGGGATCACCCGGTTTTAGTACCTCCCACACTCTAACACGAATTAGATCCCTACAACCTCGCTTGTGCCGATACCAAGGAAGCGGGCAGGAAAGATTGCAGACTTGCCTGGTGATGATGGTGACATTAAAATAGGCAAAAATGCCACTCTCTCATCTTCCTCGCTCTCCTAAGGCGTAGGAGTTGACTTTCAGCTACCAAATGTGGCAATCCCTGGAGGGGTTTCAGCCAGCCGCCTGTGTGGAATTTAAAGTATTATGCATGATTAATCACCAAAAAATACAGGCGGGCACTCTCTGTCAGGTGTGTGTGAGAATGGATGTGAGTCTATGAGTGGGTGTGTGAGAGATGTGAGTCCATGAGTGGGTGTGTGAGAGTAGATGTGAGTCTATGAGTGGGTGTGAGTGTGAGAGTAGATGTGACTCTATGAGTGGGTGTGTGTGTGTGAGTAGATGTGAGTCTATGAGTGGGTTTGAGTGTGAGTGTGTGAGTAGATGTGAGTCTGAGTGTGTATGCGTGTGTGAGTGGATGAGTGAGTGGGAGTGTGAGAGCGGATGTGAGTCTGTGTGTGAGTGGATGTGAGTCTGAGTGTGAGTGTAAGAAATGTGTCTGAATGTGTGTGAGATGAGTCTGAGTGTGTGTGAGGTGAGTCTGAGTGTGAGAGTAGATGTGAGTCTATGAGTGTGTGTGTGAGTAGATGTGAGTCTATGAGTGGGTTTGAAGGTGAGTGTGTGTGAGTACATGTGAGTCTCTGAGTGTGTGTGCATGTGTGAGTGGATGAGTGAGTGGGTGTGTGTGTGAGAGCAGATGTGAGTCTATGTGTGTGTGAGTGTGTGTCAGTGAATGTGGGTCTGAGTGGATGTGAGTGTGTGTGAGAGTAGATGTGAGTCTATGAGTGGGTGTGTGTGAGTAGATGTGAGTCTGAGTGTGAGCGTGTGTATGCACACTCTATCACTGCACTTGTTTAGGCATGACAGCAAGGCTTTCAAACCAGAAAGGCCCAATATTAATTCTGTTCAGATGCTTGCAGTTTGCATCTTCTTATTTTAAGACGCATCCCAACCCTGTTCCTCGTGTTTTCCAAAATGTGCACTTATTCAAATCTAAATAAAGATGTGCATTTGGCTTTTAAAACTATAGGGAGCTACCAGGCTCGCCTCTGAAAATCTCTATCTGCAACTGTGCTGGTTGCTGCTCTCTTCGGTCTCCAGTAAATCTGCATTTCACACCATCTATTCCCAAACATTCCATGTCCCCGTAAACCTTCTAGGCAACTCACTGAATCCTTGCATTGCTTCCGTCTGATTCACTCCTTCTGATGATTAGAAGCCAGGGTTCTGGCTGGGCGCGGTGGCTCATGGCTGTAATCCTAGCACTTTGGCAGGCCGAGGCGGGTAGATTGCCTGAGCTCAGGAGTTTGAGACCAGCCTGGGCAACACGGTAAAAGCCTGTCTCTACTAAAACATAAAAATTAGCCAGGCACAGTGCTGGATGCCTGTAATCCCAGCTACTCTGGCTGAGGCACAAAAATTGCTTGAAACCAAGAGGCGGAGGTTGCAGTGAGCCAAGATAGCGCCACTGCACTCCAGCCTGGGCGACAGAGCCAGACTGTCTCCAAAAGGAAAAAAAAAAAAAAAGCAGGCCGTCTTCTTTTCTCCGTGTTACACATTCTTTCAGTCCCAGCGGCATGGAGTAACCACGCCCGGCCCTGCGTTTGGAGTGTGTGGAGCACAAACATGCAGGGTAGCAACAGGCTCAAAGAGCAGACAGCCCAGCTCTGCAGACACCCCCAAAAGAACAAGCTGTCGAGCTGCCCAGCTTGTTTTCCATCACAGTCAGAAGTCACTACTTTAGGACACTGGAAGAGTGCAACAGTGACACCAAACCAAGAGCCTATGCTTCTTCAGGGGCAGGTGAGGGCTTGTTGAGACAGGGATCGTTATCCTTTGAGCGGCAGGATTTTTCTCTCCCACGTTCACTTCCCCAGACAACACCAACTCCCTGGGGGCTGCTTCAGCCCTGGCCCCTCCACCCCTCTTCCTCCAGACAATAGTGGGTGCCACCTGTCCGTCCTGCAGATGTCTCACTACGTGAATATCTGTGCCCACCTCACCCCTAAAAGCAATTCACAGCCGGCACCCCATGTTCCAAGCAGCCCCTTTCTCTCATAGCTCTATTATTTGAATTTGTCCCCCTCCTAGGAAGCACCGAGCCTCAGGAATTTCTTGCAGGTTGTTTGCTATCTTCCTTAGCTTTGCTCGATTGGAGTTGTCCTCTTCCCTTAGCCAGGATCTCGGTGTGTGACTGCAAGGAACTCTGTAGCAGGCAGACTTTGGGGGTGCAGAGCAGCCTGTGCCTCCCACCTCCACCAGCAGGAAGCTGGCAGGTCAGCTCAGATCTCGCGCAGACACAGGTGCAGAGGCGGAGACAGAATCCAGGCAGCCCTGTCTTTGAACTTTAAGTTCCACCGGGTTAGTCGGCCATGAGGCTTGGGGCTGAACATCTCTCTTGAGCTACCTATGCTGAGGTGATGACCAGGTGAGCAGGTGCCTGTTGAGGTGCGGTCCTTCAACAATGGCAGGAGGGCTGCATGTCTACAGGCAGGAACGCTGGAGCCCCTCTGTCAGAGAGCAGGCCCAGTGATAATGGCAGATGTGGACAACCTTGGAAGGACAGCAGCAGCCCTCAGGGGAGTGTGCAGGGCCTCCACGGGAGGTGACAGCCAGGCAGGAGAATGCAGGTTGGGTCGGCGGCAGCCCTTGGCAATGGGAGGAGAGGGAAGGTGGCCCGAGGAACCAGGGGCTCACTAGGCCTTTCTCAGCAACAGCAGTTCTCAGAAGTTGGATGCGCTTCTTTAGATATGATTAATTTTCAGGTAGTTTTTGGGCTGAAAAAGAAAAAAAAAGAAAACAAGGTTGGACAGATGCATCTGTTACTCCTACACAGCTTATGGCAGTAAACCGTCACTGATTTTATCATGTTTATATGTTTATTCATTTTATTATTTCATATTTAGTATGTTTATTATGCTTGTATGTAGTTATACAGAAACAGAAAATAATAAAATAAAAACAGGTGGGCTCTTTTTGGTAAAGAAATTAGTTATTTTCAGTTGTGAGGTAAAATTTCAGTCAATTTGACTTTATACAACTCTTTCAGTTGATATGTTTTTCCATGATCCCTATTTTTAAAAAATGCAAACATGAACTCCAAGTGCAATTATCAAAAGACATTTTAGACATAAAACAGAAAGTTTCAGCTAATTACAAATGTGACCTAGTAAGAGCATTTATTAGGACAAACCTACACACTCAGAGTTCCTAAGAATCGTCTACCAAACACTTCCAGCCAACGACATCCCTCTCCAGGTAGTCCAATGCAGAGCAGGCCACATGAGAGGTTGCTTTAAAACGATTAATGCCCGGTGTTGTCTTTCTTATTTGCAAATGATGGTTATAACTGTCATGGATCGTTATGAATCGGAAGACAGACAGTAGGAAATGCTGCATTACCTATTAAAATTTAACATATACAGTCATCTCTCAATATCCATAACTCCTAGCGCATACCACAATCTGCAGACACCCAAGCTCTTTATATAAAACAATGTAGCATTTGCGTGTAACCTACATGTACTCTCATATACTACATGTCATCTGTGGGTAACTTACAAAACCTAATACCATATAAATGCTACGCAAATAGTTGTTATGAGAATTTTTATTTTTAGTATGTTTTATTGTTGTATTATTATTTTTTAATTTTTGACTATTTTTAAATCTGCAGTTGAATTGGTGGATGCACAACCCACAGACACGGAGGGCCAACTGTACTTTAAAATTCCCTTCTTATCAGAAACTGAGGCTTATTGACTGTTTCCCCAGCAATCTTCCAAAATTTTATGTTTGTACAATAAGGCGATGTAGATATCGTGGCAGATCGCCAGCTAAAAACAACTAAAACTGCCGAAATGACATGGGAGAGATATGTTTACAGGCAGCAATAATTTGGGAAGTGAAGCAGAAGATTCAGCAACCAAAACTCGAGTGAAAGCTGGAACCCAGGAGACGAACTAGTTTCACCTTGAGGACCTCTGACAGACCCAGGGAGCTCCATCCAGCCTTGGATTCCAGGGCGGATGGTGCAGGGAGGAGAAGCGCAGAGCCAGCCTACACGGGGACCTGGGACATAGCCTCCCCACCCAACGGGGCACAGAGGAGCTTTTCCTGGGGTGTCCCAGTGGACTGGAAATGTACCCACTGTCCATAGGACTAGCGGCATCAATCCTGAATACTGAGGGGAATGGAAAAACTTTCCCACTGATAGTTCATGATCACCAGCCAGTCCCCAGGAGAGTTTTCAGCTCAAATCTGAATTACCCAGGTGGTCAGAAAAACCTCAAGCTGAAGATTGAGCTTAATCTCTGGCTGATCACGCCCTGGTACTCGGCAGCAGAAGGACCCACGGAGGCAGGCATCAAATAAGTCCCATGGATAACAGAAAAGTTAGACACGTGAAAAATTCACACATCGGGCACATCAGACCTGGAATTAAAACTAGGCCAGCTGATAACCTACTATGTGCCCACAAAAATGTAAAATTAAAAAAATAAAACCAGCTGATTATATTTAAAGAACTAAAAGACTACAGATACAAATAAGGTGTAAGGGACTTTATATATCTATTAATCTGGTCTGAAAAAGAATCTAAACAAATTTGTAGAAATAAAAAATATATAAACTAAAAATAAAGTTTAACATTAGGCTAGAAAATTTGTGACCTAAGACTTGGATCTGAAGAAATTATTCAGAATGTATTACGAAAACATGAAGAAATAGGACATGTAAAAGAGGAGTCGAGATATGGTGAAAACCAGGAGAAGCAGTAACATATCAGAGTTCAGCAAGAAAAGGAGAGAGAAAATGAGATCAAGGCAATATTTTGAAAGATAATTCTGAGAATTTTCCAGAATTGATTAAAGACCACAATCCACGGGATGAGGAAGACCAATGAATCCCACACAGAATAAATAAAAAGGAGCCTATGCCCAGATACTAACATAATATCTATATGCAGAGGGAATTTTATACCCTAGAACAAATATCTTTCTTTTTCTTTTCTTTTTGAGATGGTGTCTCCCTCTGTCACCCAGGCTAGAGTGCGATGGCACGATCTCAGCTCACTGCAACCACCATCTCCTGGGTTCAAGCGATTCTCCTTTGTCAGCCTCCCAATAGTTGGAACTACAGGTGTGCACCACCATGCTCAGCTAATTTTTGTATTTTTAGTAGAGATGGGGTTTCACCACATTGTTCAGGCTGGTCTTGAACTCCTAACCTTGTGATCTACCCTCCTCAGACTCTCAAAGTGCTGGGATTACACCGTGCCCGGCTGAACAAATACCTTTCAAAACAAAGGAGAAATAAAAATATTTTCAAATCTACTGCTGAGTAATTTTGCTACCTACAGACCACAACTAAAGGAATTTCTAATAGATGGTCAGAGATATATGAATTGAAGAGCAAATGAAGTATTAAATGTCATCAAATCTAAATATTCATTTGTAAAAACCTGGTAGGGGAGGTTGCAGTGAGCTGAGATCATGCTACTGCACTCTAGCCTGAACAACAAAGTGAGACTCCATCTCAAAAAATAAAAGTCAGAACAAATACATTTTGAAAACAAAAACCATTATCAGATAGAAAGAGGATCATTAAGTGATGCAAAGACATCAAAATAAACCAGAAAGATATAATAACTGTAAACTTATATGTAATTAATAACATAGTCTCAAAATATATTAAGCCAAGTTAACTTCATTACAGGGAGAAATGGATAAATCCACCATAGTAACAGGTGTTAACATACCTTTTTCAGTGATGACGGATTAAAGAGATAAATATAAATCACCAGGCAATAGAACATTCGATTAAAAATGTAAAGGCTTGACTTAAAGGACATGTATAAAATACCTAACTACTGTAAAGTACACATTCTTTTCAAATATAAAAATACATTTATTGGCCAAACAGTGGGCAATAAGCTAGTCTCAACAAATTCCAAAAGGTTGGTATCATACAACTCATGTTTGCCACCACAAAAACGCAATCGTTACAAAAAGATAGCTAGATAAACCACATATATTTGAAAAGTATGAAATACTCTTCTAAATAACTCATAAAATAATAAATCAATGAAAATTAGAAAATATTTAGAACTAAATTATAATTTAAAAATCATATCAAAATTGTCAGACATAGCTAAATCAATTTTTAGAGTCACATTTACAATGTTATATAGTTATATTAGAAAAGAAAATGGTAATGAGCTACAGAATTAAATCAAGAAGGTAGAAAAATAACAGCAGAATCAAACTGACAAAAATAGAAAAAAATTAAGTAGGTTCTTGCCCTGGGCCCCCAGTCTGGGAACGGTGGACATCAAGTGCCTTGCACAGTCCCCTCTTCCCCACCCCAAGCTTGCCCAGGGGCACAGCTCTAGGCTGGGAGGGGAGGACCAGCTCCCTCCCCCTGTCCCATCTCCTCCCTTGGGACTGAGGGGGCCCCTACCACCTCTGCCTCTGCCTTGGAGGGTGGGGAGAAGGTCTGCTAGCACTAGGGAAGGAAGCAGGAGTCTGTGTCCAGCCCCACAGTGCAGCTTCTCCAGGGCCGAGGCTGAGGGCTGCTCCCTGCATCACCCAAGCAACGACCTCAGAATTCCGCCTTAACCAGCCCTGGGGCTCCGCTCCCCCAGCTCCGAGTGCTGGGGCATAGGCAGGACCCCCATGTGGTGCCATATCAATATGTATATGTGTATATAGATTTTAGGGGAAGGAAAGAGGGAAGGGTCAGGGTAGAGACACCCCTCCCTTCTCCCTTTCCTGGGCCCAGAAGTAAGGGAAGGGAGGGAAAGGATTCTTACATTTTTTAAACTGCTATTTTCTGCATGGAACAAGTGGGGCCAAGGGGCCCCAGGCCCTGTCCTCTGTCCCTCACACACCTTTGGTCTGTTCATTCATTCAAAAAAAACATTTCTTGAGCACCTTCTGTGCTCAGCCTATGCCAGGCCCACCAGCTAAGCATGTGTGGGGTCTCTACGCCAGTTCATCAGTGCCTCCTTGCCGATGTGACTTCACCGGTGCCTTTGGGGGATCTGTAGGAGGTGGGACTTTTTGTGGGTTTGGGGATCTCCAGGAAGCCCGGCCAAGCTATCCCCTCTCCTGTGCCAGCCCATCCCCTACAGCCAGATCCCCTGCTGGCTGGGGCTGCTCCCAGGATGTCCTGCCTTCCAACCCTGTGTCTGAAGCACCTCCTCCTAACAGGGAGATTCTGAAGGCCAAGGCCTTGGGCTTTCCCCCGGGTCTAATGGTTAAGGGGACCCACCTGCCAGTGCCAAGGGGAATGTCGAGCGGCGATGTCACTGTGCCCCCTCACCCAGAGCGGAGTGGGGACTGAATATGGTTGGCCTACATCAGGTGGCCTTCCCATTTAAGTGCCTTCTCTGTGACTGAGAGCCCCAGTGTGATGAGAACAAAACAGAAAGCCAGACGCCCCCCTCAAAAAAAGGAAAGATGTCCAGCCTCACAGGTACTCGGGGAAACACAAGCTGAAACCACAGGCGCTGTCGTTTCACATGTCCCACACTAGCCATGACAACGTCAAGCACGAAGAAGAACGCGAGCAGCCAGTCCCCTGTGCACTGCTTGCGCAGGGGTAACTGTTGCCATAACGATCAGCAATTTGGTGACGTGCATAACCCAGGGCAAACGAGTCCATAGCTAGATGTACGAATTGTAACATGGTGCAGTTTGTATGTCAGAAGTCGCATATAAGAGTGTTCATAGCCCCACTTTACATAAAGGCAAAAAACACTGGAGACTGTTGAAACGACCATCAAAAGTTGAATGAGTGGATGCATTCCAATGTATGAACTTAAGGACTACTATTCAAGACAAAAATGAGTTCATTACTCCAACCCACAGTACCTCAGTGAATCTCAGGAATTAGCTGAGGAAAGAAATTGCAATGAAATTGCAAACAGTGTAAATAGTGTGCTTGAATTTATACTGGTTAAAAACATGCAAAGCTAAACAATGCACTATTTGTGGATACAAACACACATATATATACGCAAATATATATATAATAAAGAAAATTAACAGCATAATAATCACACAATTCTGCACAGGAGTTCCCTCTGTCTCGGGACTGGGAAGGGGAATGAGGTAAGAGCAAGAAAAGCCTCTAATGGGACTTTACGGGGTACGGTTCACTTTTTTCTTTTCTTTCTTTCTTTCTTTCTTTCTTTCTTTCTTTCTTCTCTTTCCTTTCTCTCCTTTCTTTCTTTCCTTCCTTTCTTTTTTTCTTTTTCTTTTTTCCTTCTCTTTCTTGTTTAGTTTTTTTATTTTTGTTTTTTTGAGACTGAGTTTTGCTCTTGTTGCCCAGGCTGGAGTGCAATGGCGCGATCTCAGCTCACTGCAACCTCTGCCGCCCCCATTCAAGCAATTCTCCTGCCTCAGCCTCCCAAGTAGCTGGGATTACAGGTGCTGGAATAACAGGCATGAGCCACCACACCCAGCCTAAAAACATATTTTGACACATCATTGGAATCTAAATTAAGCCAAATGACTGCTACTGTAGTTATTAGCAATTATCTTATTAACAAAAATGTATCTTTCTGCCCCTTGTCATATTTCTTTGGTTCATTTTGCTTCCTAAACAGGAGAAAAGGATACTCAAGTACCTTTTCTCACCCACACACGACAGCATCAGCAATTACACTTGAACTGTCTTTTAGTTCTACGAGTTATAATGCAGATGAGAGATGAATCTTGCTTGTCCATACCATCATAGAGTAACACTGCTCAAAGCTTCTAAAAATATTATCTTATCCATTATGGCTTTCTATAAAATTATAGAAGGAAGCTATCTGCAACTGAATAGAGAATCTCTGAGTTTTGTCTCCTTGATCATCCCCTGTAGAGAAGACAAAAACAGCAGAACAGAATCTGAAAGCAGCTGATATGAAGAATTAACTCGGAAGCTTAAGGGATTCTAGTAATAAAAAAAAAATTGTAGTTGAAACAGAAAGTCAAATTTTGCAGTCTTACAGGGAAATTCTTGCCCATTTTCCCAAAGAAGTCATAATCTATGTAAAAATGGAGAGAGGAGAAGAGGGTTGGTTCTCCCTAGCAAAAAAAAGAGAGAGGAGAAGAGGCTTGGTTTTCCCTAGCAATGAGAGAGAGAGAGAGAGAGAGAGAGAGAGAGAGAGAG
>PVKV010031004.1:0-21587 GCA_004027835.1 Alouatta palliata
ATTTGCAAACATTGTCCTTTTTTGCGTGGCACAGACTAGCATCAGTTACCATGACTTGGGAACCTAGTACAGATTTTGTCACCAATTTGCCCCCTTGTTTTTGTGAATTTGTGCAGTAAACCACCTGCAAAACCACATATGATGTCTTGACCTCCGGGGAGAACTTCATTTCTTAGTGATAAGTAAGTTCATATGTAATTGGCTGTCCAGATCTCCGAAGTGACTGATTGTGCCTTATCTTGTCCACGCAGAGAATATGTTCTGTGGACAAAGGGCAGGCTATAACCATCAGTTTTAGTCTGTGCACATCTACGAGAGGTGGATAAAATTAAATAGGAATAGAGTTATTCTTTACGTACTCTAAATATTTTATCAACTTGGAAAAGGGATTCATAAAATTATTTGCGGCCATAACACTCCTCTCAATGTAACTCGCCATTTCTGTTTTGTAGAAAACGTTTCCATCTATGTCATTTCACTTCATCCTACCATTCCTCTTTCCTGGATTGTACAGTCACTTCTTTATAAGGTACTGTCTTATGCAGGCTGTGAAGAGAATGCTGATGACAGTATTACACACTTATGCTTTAAGCATAAGAATACAAAAATCACTAATCACCACCCCACCCAGTTACATAAGTGTTAGATTTAAATACGAAGATCATTTACAAAATTTACAAAAGAAAATTTACAAAATTAGAAAAAACGCATATAAAGAAAGTAAATTATATTTAAAAAAGCCCTTACAGATGGTCTTTGAATTATGGTTCGGCTTAACAATTTTTCAACTTTGTGACAGCTTTATCAGGACATAACTACAGTGAAAGTCAAGGAGCTTCCTAAGACTTCTGACGGGGTTAGTTTCTACTGAATTCATATGCCTTTGCTCCACTGTAGAGTCAAAGAATTATAACTTGAAGCTTATAATTCAGGGAGCATATTCTATGTTGTCATGCATTTTTGACTTGAGGAGTTTCCAATGGCCAGGCCCAGTGGCTCACGCCTCTAATCCCAGCACTTTGGAAGGCTGAAGGGGTAGATCACGAGGTCAGGAGTTCTCAACCAGTCTGATCAACACGGTGAAACCCCATCTCTACCAAAAATAGAAAAATTAGCTAGATGTGGTGGTGCGCATCTATAATCCCAGCTACTCAGCAGGCTGAGGCAGGAGAAGTGCTTGTACCTGGGAGGCGGATGTTGTAGTGAGCTGTGATTGCATCACAGGACTTCAGTCTGGGTGACAGAATGAGACTCTGTCTCAAAAAAAAAAAAAATATTCCACTATACTGTAGGTTTATTGAAATAAAACCTCATTGTAACTTGAGAATCACCTTAATAAATAAAATAACAAGTGACATTCGATTGTAACTCTCTCACATTTAAAGAAAGATCTCAACATATATCTGTAGGCATATATATTGTTCTACTTCTATACATGTAGTTGTCTCTTCTTTTGGGTTTTGTATGTGTATTCACTTTGCTTTTCTATTTCTTATCTTTAAGTGAGCAAAATACCATATAAAGGTGCCTCAGTGAAATTTAACTATCCTACACTGCTGTCACAAGTCAACTCTGACATCTCAATGGCTTAGGAACACAAAATTTATGTGTTTTTATTTCTGTTTCCAATATTGGATCTTCAGGGCTATTGAATGACTCTGAGACCCATGTACCATGATCTCATGACACACCATCACAGCCTTTGTAGCAGAGGTAGAGAGCACTGTGATATGCTCCCAAAGAGTTTGGTAGCTTGCTCCTTGCAAACATTCCCTTTGTTAGGTTATCAAGGTTCATGTCAACAGCGATATGTCGTGTTGATAACATGCACCCTTAATATGATGTGATCAGGATAACACAGCCCCTCTGGAGTCTTCTTTGCTATGTGGGTAACCTTAGTCTAACCATGACGACAACATGACAAACTAAAATGAAGGTGCATTTTACAAAAGTGCCTCCTCTGTATTCCTCATAACTGTTAGAATCATCAAAATAGACATCTGAGAAACTGACAGAGACCAGAGGAAGCTAAGGCTGCATGATGACTAAATGCAGTGTGGCACAGTAGATAGAATCCTGAGACAGTAAAAGGACATTAGGGAAACATTCATATTATCTGAATGAAAAATGCAGTTTCATTAATAATGTACCAATACGGGATGACTGGTTGTGACAATTGTACTGAAGTCATGTGAGATGCTAACAATAGAAAAACCTGGGTACAGGATACATGGGAACTCTATAGTACTGTTGCAATTCTGCTGTAAATCTAAAACTATGCAAAAATAAAATGTTTGTGGAAATATATGGAAGAAAGTGAGAGGACATTATGTTATTCTGGTCCAACATGCCAGGCAGGAAATAATACACATTGTGTCTGCATTTATGTTGTTGCTAGAACCGGTAACATGGCTTCAACTATTTTTGAGTTAGCTGTGATCTTTGGCGGCTGTCTTGGCAACAGGTTATCATAAACTGCAAAGGAAATGAAAGAGAGAGAAACAGGAAAGCAGAAAAAATGAATAGAAGAAGACAGCCTGTGGAAAGTCCTATGTATGGAGGACCTGAAGTCTCCAAAACCAAATGCCAGCATGTGAGTGAGCCACCTTGGAAGTGAGTCTTCCAGCCCCAGCCAGCCTTCAGATAACCACAGCCCCAGCCAACATGTTGATTGCAACCTCATGAGAGACCCTGAGCCAGAACGGACCAGCTAAGCCACTCTTGAATATCTGACTCATGACATTGTCACTGGGTACCCTCAGAGTAATCCATCCTATAGAAAGTAAAGTGGAAGCTGCAGCGACCGTTTTGGAAGTTCTACACTGTCATACCTCAATGTCTCATTGTTTTAAAAAATGAGCCCTATTCAGCGAAGGTATTGCCCGGTCTCTTCTTTTTACTTAAAGCAAAATGGGAGAGGGGACAGAGAGCCTAATGAAGCCAGGACTTGCTGATTTTGCAGGTTCTTAGCCTTTTCAGACTGCAAATGATTCTAAAGTTAAAACAGCTTCTAGGCAAATCTCAATATCAGGGCGTTGCCTGGTGTCTATGATCTAAAACTCAAGTTGAGGGCCTGGCTCTAAAATCTGTTGTTTCATTCTTAGAAAAATCTCAGAACATGTCTCAGAGAATGGCTCAATTAAAGAATCAGGCATCTAAGATGCTTACGCAGTTGAAAAAATTATATAGATGTATATATATACTTTTGGGACTCAGTCTTGCTCTGTCACTCAGGCTGAAGTTCAGTGGTACCAGCTTGGCTCACTGCAACCTCTGTCTCCCAGGTTGAAGTGATTCTCCTGCTCAGCTTCCAGAGTAGCTGGGATTACAGGCATCTGCCACCACACCCGGCTAATTTTTGTAGTTTTAATAGAAACCCGGTTTCACTATTTTTTCTGGGCGGGTCTGGAATTCCTGACCTCAGGTGATCCACACGTTTTGGCCTCCCAAAGTGCTGGGATTACAGGCATGAGCCACCATGACCAAAAAAAATTCTAAAGTAGAGAAGAGGTGCGGCTTTTGTTTAATGCCCATATATTTTATATTTCAACCCAATTGATTTTATGTACTAGCTCAGCAACACTGGAAAACCTACACCCTTGAAAACTGGTTTCATGTGTAATGTGAGAAATAACAGCATTTAAGTAAGAATGCAAGTAAACTGTTTCCTAAACACACAAATATTTGTTAATATTATTAGGTGGATTCAAAGGTAATCACACTTTCTTTCATTACTTCAATGACAAAAATTGTGATTACTGTTGCACCAAAGTAATAGTATAAATTATTTTGTTACATGACCATTAGGAAAACAATTTAAAATATATAAATTACACATGAATAAAATTAAATCATTCATAATCTCCTCATCCAGAGTTATTTTTTGTGTCTATACATGAGTGATAAGCACAGATTACATACAGTTGGTTCTTTTTAAAAAAATAAAATAAAACAACCACGTAAATGGGTACTTTTATATCTTAGGGTCTTTTTCCCCTAAATGTTCATGTCTCTTTCTTATACTAATGCACACTGGTTTAAATATATATATATGGTTTCTATATATATATATAATTATTTCAATATATATAGAGATATTTATAGTTTCTATATATATATATTTATGGTATATATATATATGGAGAGAGAGAGAGAGAGAGATGGAGTTTTTCTCTTGTTGCACAGATTGCAGTGCAGTGGGGCAATCCTGGCTCACCACTACCACTGCCTCTTGAAGTCAAGTGATTCTCCTGCCTCAGCCTCCTGAGTAGCTGGGAATACAGGCAAGTGCCACCACATCCAGCTAAGTTTTATATTTTTAGTAGAAACAGGGTTTCACCATGTTTGTCAGAATGGTCTTGAACTCCTGACCTTGTGATCTGCCCACTTCAGCCTCTCAAAGTGCTAGGATTACAGGCGTGAGCCACCACGCCCTGCAGATATATTTTCAAATTGAGAACTTTGGTGAAGTAGAAAGTGAAATAATCCTGCCTCCATGCTCTAGGACACCCACAGTCACTAACTTGATCTATGCATTTTCACAATATCATACTGAACACAACACACACTAAATATATTTACATGTACATATATATATATACAAATACATAATTCACATTTCAGTCAAATGCCAACTGGTTGAATGTTATAGTTAACATTTGGCTGAAGCTGAAGACAAAGCCAAATATTAACATAATGGAAGGAATTCCTGTGATGCAAGAATAAATCACAAATTTTAACTAAAAAAATATAAATAAAATTTTATTTTGAAAAAATAAAAATAAAATCATCATATTTTGCAAGGATGACATGCTACTGCAGGAACAAGACTTTCTCGGGACCATCATCTGCTAGACTCCTCCTGTGGTCACTCTATTACCTACAATCTATTCAAGTAGATGCTCACTCTCACTCTAGATTGGTGGAGAAGCAGGACTTTCTGTGTTTCATTGCCTTGGATTCAGGCAGGGTTTAAACAGAAAAACACATTCAAATATGGTGATTTCAGTATCATCTAATAAAGGGACTATTTGCAAAACTAGACAGACTTTAGGGTAACCCAATGTGGAGCCAAGGTTCCCTCAGAAACCCTGTTCCTACAAGTGACCTTTTCCAGCCCTAACTCCTATGGCGTTATTGCTGATTAAAACCACAACCATTGGGCCAGGCACAGTGGCCCATGCCCGTCATCCTAGCACTTTCAGTGGTCAAGGTGGGTGGATCACCTGAGGTCAGCAGTTTGAAAACTGCCTAGCCAACATGGTGAAACCCCTTCTCTACTAAAAATACAAAAATTAGCCAGCCACCATGGCCAGTCACCTGTAATCCCAGCTACTTGGGAGGCTGAGGATGGAGAATCACTTGATCCTGGTAGGCAGAGGTTGAAGTGAGCTGAGATTTCATCTTTGCACTCCACCCTCGGCAACAAGAGTGAAACTCCATCTCAAAAAAATCTGAAGACATAGATGGAGATGGGGCATTCTGGGAGCCTGGGGAGGAAGAATGTGGCTCTGAACCTCAGACATGTGACTTAACAATTCACAGTCCAGACAGGTGACTCATGCCTGTAATCTCAACACTTTGGCTGTATAATAAAGAAAATAAAGATTTTAAATTTTTGAAAAAGAGCAATTCATAGCCTGTTTTCCTGTTTGCACGCATGGGACAATAACTGCCATTTCAAGGGGTGATTTTTATTTAATAAGTGTTTGCATAAAGCAGGCATCTTGGTGTCCATAATGTGGAAAAGTAAGAGCAGCTGGCAGTAGCAGGCCAAGCACCTAACAAATGAGTCCACATTACATATTGTAAAGTAATAACTCTTATTCCCGATTTGTAGATAATATACTAAGCATTGCATATACAGAAAAAGGAACAACTGAGACTCAAACCCAGTCAGGCTCTTAAGAATATTTCCAATCACATTTTGTACTCAATTATTTGTGACCACAATTATCTTAAGAAAATAAGGAGATAAGTTTTCAGAATCCAATTCCAGAAAGGTAATACATAGTTGAATATTTGAAATTGTGTTCTAAAAATTTTATCCAGAATTTTTAATATTCATTTATTTGTTTTTTGAGACCGGGTCTTGCTCTGCTGCCCATGATGTAGCATAGGGGTGCCATGTGGGCTCACTGCAACCTCCGAAGAAGGATCACGAGATCAAAAGATGGAGAACATCCTGGCCAACATGGTGAAATGCCATCTCTACTAAAAATAAAAATATTAGCTGGGTATGGTGGCACATGCCTGTAGTCCCAGCTACTCGGAGGCTGATGCAGGAGAACCTCTCGAACCCAGGAGGCGGAGGTTGCAGTGAGCCAAGATCATGCCATTGCATTCCAGCCTTGCAACAGAGCAAGACTCCGTCTCAATAAATAAATCCATAAGAATAAATATTTCTACCAGCAGTCTGTCTTCAATGTCTGAGCTTGTGGATGCTGAAAACTCTGGAATGAGTTTGGCAATCCAGAAACAAAGGCAAGGACTGACTCTGGAAGCACAGCTTTCAAGGGAGAAAAAAAATAAAACTGCCTGAGAAGGAAAAGGTCAACGATAGCCAACAAATATTTCCAATATTTAATCAACCCAGAACCTAATCACTGATTAAGTTAGAGGAATTTCAATGGACTCGTGAGAGACAGATAAATCCAATCTTCCACTTTTAATGTCCTCATGTTTCCCCCACCCACCCCACCTCCTAGGCTTAAAATGCAATCAGAGAAGAATGTGGAAAACATTTCTTGGAGCCTGTCATTGGTCAAAAGTTAATTTCATCTGCATTCTCTCCAGTAGGGAAACAGAAAGGAAACTCTCCACAGGCTTATAAGCTCTCAAGGTGCCAGATTCAGAGCTCTCATGTGAACAGAGAGGCTGTGCTGTGTTGCCTGTTCTGACCTGGACCAAGAAGGGTACGACTCACCTGCCAACACAGGAGCAGTCATTCTCAGTCAGCAGTGGTACTGAGGGAACCAC
The DNA here is from genome assembly GCA_004027835.1 of Alouatta palliata. Lineage (NCBI taxonomy): Eukaryota > Metazoa > Chordata > Mammalia > Primates > Atelidae > Alouatta > Alouatta palliata. The sequence goes on from PVKV010031004.1 coordinate 6,979, forward strand.
CTTTCACATCTGGGCAGCTCCTGAATACTCACAAAGCCTGGACCCAAGTGGAGATTTGGTGGAAGGAGAGCACCTCTAGGACCACAAGTGCAGGTGAGCAGGGACTCAGGGAAGGACCAGGTGCCTTGGGTGGGGTTAGGGTTTGGGAGAGAAGTCAGAGGCTCAGACTGCAAATGGAGTGATCCTGGGAGGATTTCCGCTCATAGTCCATGAGAATGAAAATGGGAAAACTCCCCTAACCAGGGTGGAAAAGGACACTGCATTGAGGAAGTGCTTAGGAAATTCACTTTGCAGACACCTAGCCAGTGGAGTGGATAATGTAGGTGAGGTCAGAGGAGAATGCAGTACTTGGCAGTGAGGGGGAAGGGCCAGTTGTGCTTCTCTTCAGTAACCCCAAAATATGAGAACACAAAATCATCATACCTGGCCTTGCTCTGGCCACTAATATATTTCATCTGAACTTGAGAGATTTGTGTGGCCCTAGAGGAGTCACACCTGAAAGTCATATGGATTTGGATTAGAAAAAGACTGTGGAGAGACTTGTGTGAAGTACGAAGAAGGGAGAGGAAGACACAAGGGATTTTATTTATTTATTTATATATTTTTTTGAGACAGAGTCTGACTCTGTTGCTTTGCTGAGTACAGCGGCACAATCTCAGCTCACTGTCAGCTCCCTCTCTCGAGCTTAAGCTATTCTCCAGCTTCAGCCTCCCAAAGAGCTGGGACGATAGGCGCCCAACACAACACCCAGGTAACTTGTATTTTTAATAGACACTGGGTTTCACCGTGTTGACCAAGGTGGTCTCGATCTCTTGACCTTGGGATCTGCCAGCATCTGCCTCCCAAAGTGTTGGAATTGCAGGAGTGAGCCACTGAACACAGCCACAATTTATTTATTTTTGTTTATTTATTTATTTTTTATTGAGATAGAGTTTCGTTCTTGTTGCCCAGGCTGGAACGCAATAGTACTCTCCCATCTCATTGCAACCTCTGCTTCCTGGTTTCAAGTGAACCTCCTGCCTCAGACTTCTAAGTAGCTGGGATTACAGATGCCCGCCAATACTCCCAGTGATGTTTTGTATTTTTAGTAGAGACGGGGTTTCACCATGTTGGCCAGGCTGGTCTCAATCTTCTGACCTCAGGTGATCTGCCTACCTCAGCTTGCCAAAGTGCTAGGATTACAGGCGTGAGCCACCATGCCCAACTCACAAGGGATTTTAGAGCTTCAAGATGTAGCAGAAGTGAAAGATGAGGCTCAAAAAAAAGAGTAAGAGAGAAGCTCGTCTGGCTTGGAGACAGTGACACAGAGACAATAAGGCTGTGTTTTTCATTTAATTTTCTCTGATCTGAGACAGAATCTTGCTCTGTTGCCTAGGCTAGAGTCTAGTGGCACACTAAGCGTCACTGCAACCTCAACCTCACAAGATGAATTGATCGTCCTTTCTGAGCCTCCCTAGAAGTTTGGACTACAGGTGTGTACCACTAGGCCTGGCTGATTTTGTATTTTTTTCATAGAATGTAGTGTGGCCATGTTGTCCAGGCTTTCAGCATTTTCAATAATGTTTTCTCCTGGAGAACATCTAAAGTATGTAATGTAGCAGCAAACTTACATCAACAAACACTGTGTATCCACTTACAAATTTATATCCCCATTCCTGTAGTTTGCAATACTTTGAAACAAACCCAGGATTACATATAATCTTATGGGTAAATATTGCACTGTGAATGTCTAAAATACAGAGCCTGTTTTAAATATTAAGATAGTAGTATCAATATCAGAAATCATAACTAGTGAATACTTATGAGATTTCCTCTATCTCAATGGACTTGATTTTTAGAAGAGTTTATATAGAAATAAGAAAAATTATTTAGGTAGTTGTTTTCAATGATATACATGGCCTTCATTGCTTTAACAGATCTTACTATTTTTTCTCCTTTTGTAGTTGAAGACTACTGCCTTCTTGTTCTGCTGAAAGTCTCACACGGGAGTATTTTACATGGTCATTAGTTTCCATTGCCTCATATAATTGGATTCTTCTGAAAGACAGCACGAAAGAGCCCAGCTTGAATTTGAGTAAAGGAGGATCTGATGCCAAGGGATCAACCGATGCCCTGGGCCTTTCCTCCTGCTGCATCTGCTTCTAGAGCCAAAGGGAAAGAAACAGACACAGGCCTGTGAAGTCTTTGTAGGAGAGAGAACACAGAGGAGGCGGCAGCTTCTCACTTTCCCTCCTTCCAGGAGGAACACACCTTCTGAAGGGAGTCTCACCACACGGATCCCTCCCTGCACCATGGCCTTCGCAGCATCCCTAGCTGAGCTCCAGGCAGAGGCCAGCTGCCCCATCTGCCTGGGTTACCTGAAGGACCCAGTCACCACTCACTGTGGGCACAACTTCTGTCGCTCCTGCATCCACCAGTGCCGGGAAGACCTACAGGACATCTTCCCCTGTCCCGTCTGCATCCACCACTGCCCCAAAGAGAACCTCAGGAGCAACACCCAATTTTGCAACATGACTGATATGGTTCAGCAGCTTCCCGCCATGAGGAAGAAGAGGAAAAGGCAGGAGGAGGAGCCCCTGTGCGGGAAGCACTGTCAGTGTCTGGACTTGTTCTGTGAGAAGGACCTGGAGCTGTTGTGTCCCCAGTGCAGGGTCTCCTCTGACCACCAGCATCACCCCCTGCTGCTCATTGAGCAAGCTGCAGCCAGAAACAGGAGAAAGCTCAAAAGCTACATTCAGCTACTAAAGGAGAAAATTGAAGATGCCAAGAGGCGACGTGAAGCGTCAATTTGGAAATCTTTCAATGAGAAAAGGAAGATGGAAACATGGAGGAAGGAATTACAGTCTGAATTTGAAGAAATGAAGGATTTCTTGGTCAAGGAACAAGCTGCAATTTGTGCCACTTTACTCCTTGAAGAGCACGATGCCGAAAAAAAACTCACTGAAAACCAAAGACAAATTTCAGACCATGTGTTTGTACTACAAAATCTGCTAAATGAAGTAACAGAGAAGTGTTTTCAGGGAGACCTGCAGATGCTGACAGGTATTGAGAACATCTACAACACATATGAAAACCTGAAAGCCCCTGCAGTCTTCTCACATGAATTGAAGAAGACGAGTTGGGAGCTCCCTCCACATTACTTTGGCCTCCAAAGGATGGTGAGCATATTTCAGAAAGAATTGACGCTAGACCCGGAAACAGCCCACCCTAGTCTTATTATCTCAAGTGACAGAAAAAGTGTGGTATTTAGTAGGATGAATCCAGGCTTCATTGATAATCCTCATTCACTTTGTTTTTACCCAGCTGTCCGGACCTGTGAGGGCTTCGATGCTGGGAGACACTTTTGGCATGTAGAAGTGAGAGGCACAGGCCTGTTGTCCGTGGGTGTGTGTAAAGAAACGTTTCCCAGAGATGGTCTGACATGGCCAACCCCACAGATGGGGTGCTGGAAAATTCTAGCATTCTGCAATCGATACAGTAGAAGGAATACGGAAGTCCTGCAAATGGGCGTTTTTCTGGACTATGAGTTGGGAGAGATTTCGTTTTATAATTTAAAAATCAGATCACATGTGTACACTTTCACTGAGAAATTTACAGAAAAGCTTATGCCTTATTTCTCTGTTGACCCTTCTGCTCACGCTATCACAATCAGCATTGTCATAGACCAATGATGGGCTCCTTAGACAGCCCTTTGCATGTGGCTATCTTTTCTTCTTATGATGTTGGAGGGCATTTGTAATAAAGCCTCTGATTCCATGTTTATGTTTGACTCTCAATAATTTTGGAGGGACACACTCTTCTCATACCTTCTGTGCACCTGGAAAAGCTAAGGAGAAAGCCTGTGTGATCCCTCTGTTGGTGAAGCTGGGAGTTCCAGCCCCAGGTACTGCAGGACCCTTTCAGCAGCCCCACCCATGACCAGCATCACAGCCCCAACTAGTGTCCTTTCTCTTCTCTCTCGAGTCACTTTTGTACCAACTGTGTAGACACCCTGCTTCCCCCATAAACCTTATTACATGATTAAGAATCAATCTCACACAATCTTGGAGTAGGTGGCATCAGCAGTCTGCAGTCTGAACACTGAAAGAGATTGTCAGGGAGGGTCCACCCTATCTATGCAAACTGACCCCTAGAGAGGCCATTGTGAGCAGGATTATCCAGATGTTGGCTGCCACTGTCAGGGAATTGCTGTTCATGCTTTGCTTTGCTCACTGGCTTTGTGTCCCATGACAAGCCTGCACTGTCAGCTCTGCTGCTTTCTGCTGCTTTTACTGAGTTCAGCTGAGGTTCTTTAAGGGATTTATATGACCTAAGTCTGTAATTTAGAAATATTTTGGTATTTAAGAACAGGAATATGCACTCAGATCTCTTTTAATGTCTCCCTGAGTCATGCATTTCAGTCCAGACATATCGCTGTCTTTTATAATTTAAAAAACACATAGTATGGGTATACCTTCACTGACACTTTTACAGAAAGCATGCCTTATTTCTCTATTGAACCTTCTTCACAAGCTGTTATAATTATTATTGTCATAGACAATAATTACATTAAATGACTGTTATGTCTTATCAAAGCATAGTCACCTTAAAAGAAACAATCTGTAAAGTGTATTGAATGTCTAAAAAAAAAAAGAAAGGAAAAGAAAAAGAAAAAAATAATGCACAGGAAAGTCAGATAAATGAAGAATAAAAAGAAGGAAAATTGCAACCAAATTCGAGGTACAAGGAGAGAACAGAAACAAAAACAACAACAACAACAAAAAAAACCTGTAACAGAAGTTCCTAATTTCCAATTTCCAGTGGAAAATCCAAAATTTACCAAAATAATCTACACAACACAAAAGATTAAAAGGTGCTTGTTGACTTTTCTGCCTCTGTAACCGGGATGATGATTGAACCTCAGCTTATTTAAATGTGTCAGTTGAAAAACCTTCACAGACTTAATCCTTTGCCCCCAATTAGTTAGCCAAAGATTCCTCTAATGTTAAATGAAGAGTTCTCTATTACCTTGGTGAGGTTACTGACATCAAGTAAAGGTAAAAGAGGTATCCCTTATCTTAACTGTGAGAATCACTGGCTTTCCTAACTTTTCCATAGTGTGTTTCTAGATTCTAACAGAAGGTGTGACCGATGTAAGTTCAGGGGCAACACTCTAATCTCACCAATTGGTTATGTGCCTCAACTCCAAATAGTTGCCTGTCCTAAAGAGCACTTAGGGGAAAGATTGTACTCTGTTCCAATCATGGGCTCATTGGGTGGTCACTTGTGTGAAGCAAGAACAGTCACTATGTGACATAAAAAGTCAGGGAGATGGGGAAATAAGAGAAAGAAAAGTAAAACTAAATTACAGATTCAAGGAGAAAACAAACAAACAAACAAAAATCAGAACAGAAGTTCCTAATTTGCAACTTCTAGTTAAAAATACAAAATTTGTCAAAAGAATCTACACAAAATGTTAAAAGGTAAAGGTTGAAATTTCAAGCATTACTTGCAATTTACAGTCACTTATGTGTTAATCCATTTTGTTCTGATTGGAGAGAATATCTGAGATTTGGTAATTTATAAAGAAGAGAAATTAATTTCTCACAGTTTTGGAAGCTGAGAAGTTCAAGATCAAGGCAGAGGTTTGCTGTCTGGCGAGTGCCTGGTCTCTGCTTCCAAGATGGTGCTTCAACGCTGCAGCCTCCGGAGGGAGAAACACAGTTTCTCACATGGCTAAGGAGCAGAGGCAGAGCCACCAAGTGCAGTGGCTCATGCCTGTAATGCCGGCACTTTTGGAGTCCTAGACAGGCAGATTACTTGAGGGAGGCCAGCAGTTAAAGATCAACTTGACCTACATGGCAAAATCCTGTCTGTACTGAAAGTGCAAATATTAGCAGGGCATGGTGGCATGTGACTGTAGTCCAGTTGCTTGGGAGAGCGAAGTGAAAGGATCAGTTGAGTCCCAGAGGCAGAGATGGCAGTGAGTCAAGATTGTGTCATATTCCAGCCTGGGTGACAAACAAGATTCTGTCTCAAAAAAAACAGAAATAGAAAGCAGAGTGGGGGCATATACTCTCAGAAGCTATTTTTTAGCCTGGCATGAATCCAGTCATTGGGGGAGTCTTCGCCACCTAAATACCTCCCATCAGGTTCCACTTCTCAGCACAGTTGCATCGGTGATTGTTTATAACACATGAGGTTTGTGGAGACAAACATTGAAATAATAGCAATTGAGACTCACATTTGTAAGAGCAGATGGCTAACTGAAACCTTAGAAATATCTTTGCTGCTTCTGCTGCTGTCTATGCTTGTGTTACAGCAAACATGCTGATCTTCAGAATTATGGGGAGGAGATGGCTGGGAGAAGTGTCTCCTACCTGTAATGATCACTTGAGCTCAGGAGTCTGAGACCAACCTGGGCAACATAATGTGACTTTGTCTCAAAAAGAAAAAAATAAAACATAAAAACATAAAAAAGGAAAACAAAGAAAAGAAGAAAATGAATTATGGGGAGAAGCCAGTGACCGACCCCTGTGGCTCACTGAAGTGGTCAATTTCAACCAAACTTACAACCAGGGTTCCTAAACTCTGTAACCTTCTAGTGCCCATAGAATTGTGATGTTACTGAGATACAGTTGTCTGGAGTAAGAAACTTCAAAATATAATCACCTTCAATGTATTAAGTGTCTACAAAAAACAAAAAAGAATCCAAAATAATGGACTCCCGCTGAGCAGTCTACATAATGATAATAAAAAAGGACAAAAACGTCAAGGAGGTGGGGAAAAAAAGAGAAAGAAAAGTAAAACTAAATTGTAGACTCAAGGAGAAGACCAAAAAAACAAATCGGAACAGAACATTCCAATTTTCAACTTCCAGTTAAAAATACAAAATTTACCAAAAGAATCTACACAAAAGATTAAAAGGTAATGGTTGACTTTTCTTCTTCTGTAACTTGGATGTGGATGATGATTGAACGTGAGCATCTGTTAAAATGCATGAATTGGAAAACTTTCATACATTTAATCATTTGCCTTTAATTAGTTAACCAAGGATCCCTCTGATTTTAAATGATGAATCTGGCTGGGTACGGTGACTCACAACTGGCTAATATTGTATTTTTGTTAGAGATGGGGTTTCTCCATCCCAGCACTTCGGGAGGCTGAGACGGACGGATCACCTGAGGTCAGGAGTTTGAGACCAACCTGACCAACATGGGGAAACTCCATCTCTACGAAAAATACAAAATAAGGCGGGCCTGGTGGCACATGCCTGTAGTCCCAGCTACTTAGGAGGCTGAGGCAAGATAATCCCTTGATCCCGGGAGGCGGAGGTTTTGTGAGCTGAGAACACACCATTACACTCCAGCCTGGGCAACAAGAGAGAAACCCTATTTCAAATATAAATAAATAAAAAGAAAAATAAATGATAAATCCTCTAGTACCTTAATGACATCACTAAATATAAACTGGAGGTAAAAGAGCTATCCTTTGTCTTAACCATGAGAACCACTTGTTTCCCTAAATTTTCCAAGATGAGAGCACACACTGGGATGATATATACAGAGAAAATAAAGAGATACAATAAGTAATATGCAATTAAATTAAGTCTTTTGTATTTTTCAATAGCTTTACAAAATGGGATTCAATGGATGTTCCTGACTCCAGTGAAAAAATATAATATGACTAAATATTAGTTAAAATAGAATACTCAAGTATAGAGCATTGAAACCCATGATGCAAGACCTATTAGTAATAATCTAACTGTTTCTGCATTCTTCCTCAATTTTCTGTGCTCTTCCACTTTAAAAGAAGAATGACATCTCAGAGTGAGTTGATGGCAGCTTTAATGGGGTGATCTCTCACGATGTAACTGGCATGGCTTACTCCATCCAATCAGCTAATGGTAAATATCAGGCTACTACAGATTTAGCTAGGTTTTTTCAGGCTGATTTCAACAGCTTCCTGGCCATGCTTTCCCTTTACCTCAAAGGAATTTTATGCACCTCAACCTACCAATCATGGGGACCTCAGCAGTTTTGCTTTTGCACACAGACTTTGCAGGGAATATCCCAACTTCATTCAATGTCTTCCAGAACTGCAGGTATGATTTACACTGATGACATTCTCCTCCATGGTAATCCATTTGAAGCACTCATTCAGGCAGGCCATGAAAATACTCACGAAGGAGTTTATACAAAGGGAATGGGTCATTACTCCCACACAGTGCAAGCCCCTTATTTGATTAAATGCCTGAAAATTATTTTCTAAATGAAAGCAACTCAATCTCTGACACTGTGGAGAAACAGCTATTAAACCTCTCAATGCCCACAAACTGAAAAAGAGCCAAAATCTTTAACTCTTTTTGGATTTTGGAGGAAACATATTCATCATTTATAAATTTTGCTTAAGGTCACTTATGCTATTAGTCTGAAATCCACCCACCTTGAATGGTGCCCCCTCCACAAAAGGCTTACAGATTCTAAATTGCAGTACATTAGGTGCTCACAGGCACTGAGCCTGTAACTGTCCATACTCAGTTTCTCAGCGTGCCTTGAATTCTAGAAGCAGCACCCCGCTAGCTCAGCACAGGTATAGGAGGAATCCTTGTCACATCATGGAGCCAGATGCAGGCATTTTGCCATATTCGTTCTGCAGGAAGGGGTAGCCTGCCTACCTTGTTCTTAGTCTCTGCTTTATGCCGTGGCTTTAGGAGACCACTCCACTCTTAGGCCCATCAGCTACCAAGAGAACCTCCTTCCTACCCCCCACCAGGATCAAATGAGAAACAGCAGTGGAGTTTACACACTGTAAGATTGCCATAACCATTTTCATGTGTGATGAGCGCAGTAGGGATTTACTACTTTTTATTTATTAATCAGGACATTGTTAATAAGCAATAGGACTCTAGGGTTGGTCAATGGATGGAACTTCTCAGGTCTGGAGCCCCTGACCAACAGTTTGCCCAAAATGCCCAGTTTTACTAACTATGGGGCCATGACCTCAGAGTTAGCTGCTTCAGAGTAAATAATTCTTGCCTCAAAAATATTCAAAGTCTAACTCAAGGTCATACATTTCTCTGTATACACTGAGGCCACAATACAAAGCCGCTGCAGGATTTGGATAGCCTTTGTAGTTCCAGCCATTATTGAGTGAGAGGGACCAAGGACTCATTTCACTTCCCAGAATATGCAATGCTGGGTTCCAAAGAAGGCATTCAATGGAACTATACTTCCCTTACTAGATTAAGCTGTCAGCTTCAGTGAGCACCATAAAGGCTTACTCAAACAAATTCAAATAAAATAAAATATGGTGCATCCAATCAACTCTTAAACATTGGGGTAGGGAGGATCCTAAAAAAAATAGTGGAAATCTATTTTTATAGTTCTTCACTCTTGATAATTTTTAATCCTCACTCCTTCATTCTTTTCTTTGGCTGCACATCTGGGCAATCTGCTAAGAAAGCCCAGGTACTCCCTCCTTCCATGCAGGAAAGAGATTCTAACCATACAAGTTTCATCCTGAGCAAGTGATCCTTCACCCTGACCACACCTTAACCTCAAGAAGAACACCCAGCATGTCTTCTTTCTCTGCTCTCATAGTCCATTTCCAGACCACATACGGGCCCCTGTGCATTCCTGCAACACCCCAGCATGTGAGAAACACTCCTGTTTCTATCAATCTAGTGTGTGTCAGTGTGTGACAGCATCAGTCTTTGTATCTGGACTAAATTTGATCTGGGTTCAATTTTTCCCATGCAGGATTGACACAATAATACATAGGATGCTGTATGATCTCAGTTTAATTTTTTAGATAGTATGAAAAAGTCCCAACATGCAGAAAGAGAGACATAACTGTGTAATAGATTCCTACAACCCCCATAGATCCATTACACAATTTCAATAATTATTATGGTCTTTTTTATTTTATCAAGATCATGCTCTTTCTACTTTCCCCAAATCATTTTAATGCAGTAATCGTACATCTTATCATTTTATCTATATCTTAAAATAAATCCCTAAAAAACCATTTAAAAGTGTAAGTACAATGTAAGTATTATCCTAAATATATAAATATACGTGCATTCCCTCTCTGGGTGGCCCACCTTCCCGGCACTTCAAAGTGTTCATGAATCTCCACTCTTTCTATGACATTCTTCAACAGTTTGTATAAACTTTATTTTCCAGGTCCCCCCACCATTCTGCTGAAAGTACTAATCACTTGGTCTTCTGCTGTGCAGCCCTATCCTGAGGCTACCCCAGGGCCCCAACCAAACCCGCTTCATTAACATAAATCCAGTGGATCCAAAAAGGCTCCTTATAAATAAAAAATGACTGGCTGGGAGCCATGGCTGTCATCCCAGCACTTTGGGAGGTCAAAGAAGGAGGTTAAAACCAGGTGCTCCAAACCAGCCTCGCCTATATAGTGAGACAGGAGACAGCATTTCTACAAAAATAATAATTTTAAAAAATTAGCTGGGCCTGGTGTCTGCAGTCCTAGATATTTGGTAGGTTGAGGCTGGAGGATCTCTTGAGCCCAGGACTTCCAGTTTAGAGTGAATCATGATTGCACCACTGTACTACAGGGTGACAGAGCAACATCCTGTGTCCTCCACCAAAAAAAATTAAAAAACCCAGCACTAGCCCTCATGCTCCACTCAGTGCAAGATGGGTTACTTCTGCAGCTCTCACCCCATCATGACCAATCTTCAGGTCCGTACCCCTGTCCCCGTCACCAATCCGGACCCTGGAGAATCAATCAGAGAACAAGATACAGTTGCCCTCTGAGACCTGTCACTTCCTTTATGCTGACTGTACAAAGAAAGAAAACAACTCCCTACATGGTATAAGACTGAATTGTTCTGAGGTCATCATATTGGTGAACTAGAAGTGGGAACCATATGCATATATATATACGTACACACACACACACACACACACACACACACACACATATATATATGTGGTTCACTCTTTACTCTGACATCTTACATGAGAAAATTCTTTTGTACGTTGTATGAGAATCACAGATTTGGACTTCTCATAAAGGGGTTCATGCTGGTTTTGCTCTAATTATATCTAATTAAGTCTGAGGTGTTCTGCATAATCAGCATATCTACCATTAAACAGTCAACAGAAGTATGAGAAACACAAACCATTCTTGGAATATCTTGAGTTCTGTACCACATCAAATTCTGTATTTTAAAAAATGTTTTCCAGGCTGAGCTCCATGGCTCAAGACTGGAATCCCAGCGGTGTGGGAGGTCCAGGCAGGAAGATTGCTTGAGATCAGGAGTTTGAGGCTACAGTGAGCTATGATCTCTCCACTGCACTCCAGCCTGGGTCACAGAGTGAGACTCAGTCTCAAAATAACAACAACAACAACAACAACAAAAACATAGTTTTCCAGAAGATCTGTCTTCGTTGGTGTTTATCTTTACACAAACCTTAAGGAGAAATTGAGGTTGATTTTTCTTGTTTTCATGTGACTGTGAAAAGGTGAAGTGGGGAATCAAGGAAAAAGCTCCAGATGACTCAGGTAATGTGAGAGCAGGCCTGGGATCCACACACAGGACACACACCCAGATGGAACCACAATGCCTGGCCTTCCTCTTTCCTCTATCCCTATTTAAATTAATCTGGAAGATTTTTGTGATTAAAAACAGTGTCAACAGGAAAGGAGAGAGGATTGGTAGAGGAAGGAAAGTCCATTAAGATTAGGGACAATTGTGAGGGAGAAGAGAAAAAAGAGACAGGATTAAGGGCCTTGAGATGGATTGAAAGGGGAGCGGCGGCTCAAAGAAAAGACGAGGAATCATCAGTATTTAAACACATCACATCCTATGTGAGTACAAGCTAGTGGTCCTTAGTTCAGGAGGTATTGGGAAGTCTGCTGTGACAGTTCAGTTTGTTCAGGGAATTTTTTTGAAAAATATGGCACAACGATAGAAGTTTCCTGCAGAAAGCAAGTGGGACTTAATTACCAAGAATGTATGCTCGAAATCCTGGATACTGCAGGGACAGAGCAGTTTACAGCTATGAGGAATTTGTATATGAAGAATGGCCAAGGTTTTACACTAGTATATTCTATTATACCTCCATCCACGTTTAATGACTTACAGGACCTGAGGGAAAAGATTTTATGAGTTAAGGACACAGAAGATGTTCCAATGATTTTGGTTGGCAAAAAATGTGACCTGGAAGATGAGCGAGTAGTTGGCAAAGAACAGGGCTGGAATTTAGTAAGACAGTGGTGTAACTGTGCCTTTGTAGAAACTTCTGCAAAGTCAAACATCAATGTTAATGAGATATTTTATGACCTGCTCAGACAGATAAATAGAAAACACCAGTGGAAAAGAAGAATCCTAAAAAGAAATCATGCCTGCTGCTCTAAGTCTGTAGTCAACAGCAGCTCTGAGCCAGATTACAGGAATGAAGAACTATTGCCTGACTGGAAAGTGCCAGCATTTCAGACTTCTTCTTTTTTTTTTTTTTAAAGATGGGGTTTCACCACACTGGTCAGGCTGGTCTTGAATGCCCGACTTCAGGTGATCCACCTGCCTTGGCCTCCAAAATGCTTGGATTACAGGCGTGAGCCACTGCGCCCTGCTCAGACGTCAAAAAATAATTCTGAAGAGGCTTCTCACGCTGTATATATTATGTGAAGAATTTATATCTTATGTTGGTTTGCACAAGTTCCCTGGAGAAAAAAATTGCTCTGTGTATATATCTCTTGGGAAATAAGACAATAGTTTTTCTCCTTTGCAATAGCAGTTAAACAGGTGTGAAAATATACTTGACTCTCATATGATTATACAAAAGAGCATGGATGCATTTCAAATGTTAGATATTTCTACTATAGCAAATAATTTCATGTTGACCTTTTTATCATGATTCCTCCCTATCAAGCACTAAAAAGTTGAACTGTTATACATTATATCTGTAATGGTATTATGAAATGTCCCCTCGACCTCATTGCAGCAGATAACTTTCTTGAGTCATTGACTTCAATTTATATTTAAAAAAATGTGGAATATCATCTGTGATTATAGCCTAATTAAAATTGTTTATGAATAATGCTTTGGAAAAATGGCTGTATTTTCCTATAGAAAAAAAAAGACTGGGATAACTGATTTCTATGGCTTTCAAAGCTAAAATATATAATATATTAAACCAACTCTAATGTTGCTTCTTGTGTTTTACTGTCAGATTAAATTACAGCTTTTATGGATGATTAAATTTTAGTACACTTAAAGAAAAAAAAAAGAACTAAGAGAAATTAACTTACCTGGAAGGAAGCATCGATATGCTGAAAACTGATTAGCCTTTGGAAAGGAAACTTTTGTTTATTTAATCTTTTTTGAGACAGGGTCTCATTCTGTCATCTAGGCTGGGCTTACAACCTCTGGCCCACAGGTTCAAGCCATTCTCCCACCTAAGCCTCTGGAGTAGCTGAGACTACAAATGTGGGCCACCATGCCCCACTAGATTTTGAATATTTAGTAGAGATGTGGTTTCACCATGTTTTCCTAGCTGGTCTCAAACTCCAGAGCTCATGTGATCTGCCCACCTCAGCCTACCAATCAGTAACAAATCAGGTGTGGTGGCTCAAGCCTGTAATCCCAGTACTTTGGGAGGCTGGCGAGTAAATCATGAAGTCAGGAGCTTGAGACCAGTCTGGCCAACATGGTGAAACCCTGTCTTTACTAAAAATACAAAAATTCGCTCAACGCAATGGTGGGCGCCTGTAATCCCAGCTACTCGCGAAGCTGAGGCAGCAGAATCACTAGACCCTGGGAGGCAGAGGTGGCAGTGAGCCAAGATCATGGCACTGCAATCTAGCCTGGGCGACAGAGCAACATTTCATCAAAAATTACAAGATAATAAATAAATTAAAACTTAATGAGCTTTTCCATTTTAACTAAGGAATGGTAATTCTAGACTTCTGCCACAACTTCATGGTTGACAAAACATTCTTAATTCATTCTTTACAGATCTAACTTTAGATCCTGAAACAGCAAGTCATAATCTTGTATATCTGAAAATAGATTACCGTGAGATTTGGAAAGATACCCCAAAGACTCACAATGCAAAAAAAACTAATGCTGCTATTCCTAGAAGGAAGAGAAAGAGAACAAAATCAAACAGGATAGATCTAATGCTGTTGTTTGTAAGAACTGTCTTCCCAGGAGATAGAAAAAGACACCATCATGATAGGATTCATTCTTTAGTATTCAGCTACAGAAATGTAATAATGTTGCCGAAGTCATTACAGTAGGTAGAGTGCCAAGGGTTCTTCTGCTAAAAGTAAAACCCAGAAATATTAGGATATTTCTGGACAATGAAGTGGGTGAGGTTTAGTCTTATAACTTGAATGCAAGGTCTCATATCTTTTCTTCAAGTGATATTTTTATGAATGTGTTTAGGCTATGTTTCCCACTGGATGCGATTTATAACCTCATATAATCAGCATAGTAATAGATTATGAATGATGAATTATTTAAAAACTATTTTCTATTTTATTTAGGAGAGGAGCTCTAGAATTCTGAATTCTGTCTCTACAACTTATAAGCAGAAAAAGACTTTTTATTTCATTATTTTAGCAACTATCAATAAAATATTATTTAAAAC